>JAWWEN010000038.1:280218-332325 GCA_035582955.1 Sycophila texana
TATTGGAAATGACCGAATTACCAATATTGGACCAATATTAAACCAATATTGATTTTTCGGTCATTTCCAATATTCGTTTTTAATTTTTTTTTATAAAATAATATTAATCGCATTCAAATCGCTTAGGTTTAGCATGTGCAAAAGTGGTATCCAATATGATTCGGATACCGATTCGGACGAAGAAGGAATATTTCACTCTACAACCGAAAAAGCATCTGGTAAACACAAGCAAAGTCGCATTTTCAAAAATGGTCAGAGCAAAGTTGCTCTGACATTAACGATAAATCAGGGGTTGATATCCATGTACACACCTGTAAGAGATTCGATGAGGAATGTCATTCCTGGTCAGCAGGGTGAAATCGTACTTCGATTGGAAGATGCAATCTTATTTTCCGTTTCGAATTATAAAGGCGATGAGAATCTCGGTTACGTCTGTTTGATGACAAAAGAAGTTACTTTGTATCATTGTGGCCTAATAACAATGCCATCGCAGTCTCCTCCGTTGAGATCTATCAACAGCATTATACCAAAGCATTGTCAACGTTCGATATACAGAAGTGAAGCTGGTGCTAACATTTCGATGAATTCGGTAGATAAAGACATGTTAACTTTAGCTATAAGAATACAAGCCGCGCACGAGACTCACAGAATAAAGGTAACTTGATTTTGCTTTTTACCTTGCTAATTTAAAATTCTATCAATTTCATAATCAAAATTCTGTTAATTTTTCTTATAAAGACTTTCAGGGTAGCTCTAGGAATAAGCAATGCAACTTTAAAGCACAGAGTATCTACATCGCAGACCTCGTGGTTCACGCAATTAACCGATTGTCTGGATGTAATCGATCACCCCATTGCAGGATATATTCCACCAGGAATTTTGACAGAGCTTCACGTACACCTTTGGGATTGTGCCGTTGACTATTGGTAAGCACATTTAAAACAATCATAATATTGTGATTAAAATTAAAGATTCATTTGTATTACATAATTGTAAACAAAATCCGAATGTAATCTGTTTTTTACTTCGATATGATCTTATCTTTATTAACATTAAATATAAGATTACACAATCTAATCGTTTAGGATTATACGCATTTTATTTGCCCTACTTAAAACTAATGTCTGTTATTACATTTTTAGTCCTATACACTTACCACTTCGCTCGATGGTGACCCTCGGCAGCTTTAGCGTATCCAGCAACATAGCCGCTCAAACAAATACATCAACTCTACGCTTCATTGCCGAAGACGTGGCACTTTTTATATCGGACAAAGTGGGCAAGGTCGTGGACCTGAGGAACGACTACGTCTGCGTGATTGATCTCGGTTTATTTGAGCTTTCGCTTAGACTCAATGAAAAGATGTGCGGTGGCGCCCCACGGGTTGACCTTCGAGCTAGCAACAATGTGTTACACGTGCGCACCTGCTCGGATTCTTGCAGGGCGCTGATGCAATTGCTGACTTATTTCGCGAACGACGGTGACCTTAATTCAAACAGCGGCAGCACCGAAAGCATTACGGTACCAAGTTCCGAAGATGGCGAGAGTCTCTTGGGTGATGAGAGCATTAACTTGCTGAGCAAGAGTCAAGTCGAAAGGGTTAACAGTTTAATGGAGGAGGCTATGGAAGATACCTTTAAAGGTAAATTGATTTCTCATTTCTTTAAAAGATTTTTTTACCAAAAAAATATGTTTATCATTGAATATTGCAACACTTTATACTTTCTTTTAGGAAACGTAGAAAACAAAGAAAAGAAAACTCTGGAGAAGGAGAATCAAGTCGAAGTGTTCTTCTTCCCCGATGAGTCAAACCCAGCGACAGCTACAGAGACCCTGAAGAATGCCGAAACGGCGTCGGCTGGGATCCCGAATTCAGTGTCAGATGATGTCATTGACTTTGATGATGTAGATGAAGATTTTTGTATATTAGGTGAAGAAGCCGGAGTTGGTATAATGCCAAGGACCGGCATACCGGAAGTTCGATGGCTGTGTCAGGAGTCCCTGCGAATAGTGGACAATCACTTTAAGATACCGGTTGGTAAGACCGATCTACTAAAGGCACCGAAAAATTTTCCGCCGCCGGTGCTCAGATACACCCTTTGCGAAATGACGTTGGTTTGGCACATTTATGGAGGTAAAGATTTCGGCGATACGCAGCCTGTAGCCAAAAAACACATTACTATCAACGATAATCTTCATTATGGAAGGTACGATATGGCATTCAACGAATAATATTTTGTAAATAATTATATAATTATCACACTATTTATTTTTTAAAATAACGTAAGTACTATTCTTTCTTCCATTGCAATAAAGTTGTTTTCACTTTAGAATACATTTTTTTTTTCTTTTAGCATATTAAGATTAATGCAAATACTAACAATAAATACAATTTTCAGAAGTCGTTCGGCTGTAGAAGGAATTAGTTACAGTAAAGCCTCACCGAACAAGGTGCGTTTTGGCAGCGTACCTAACTCACCATGCGCTCGCGGCAAAGAGACACCCACCGATTGGCAAGAGCTTGGCGGTCCAGGTCGACGTCACGATGTTCTCATGGAGTTTCAGTTAAACAAGGTTCGCTTTCAACACGAGGTCTACCCAGAGAACGCTCACCAAGCATCACGGCAGGTGCTCCTCGTCAATGAAATAGAGGTCAGAGACAGACTGGCGAGTTCACATATCAACAAGTTCCTGTATCAATACAGCAGCGAGGCTAGGCCGAGGCAGTCGCACGCTTATATGTTCGTCATGAAGGCTAATCATGTGAGGCCTGACCCTAAGTTCACCACGCAGGAGTGCTGCCTCAAATTAAGCCTTTTGCCCCTGCGACTAAACATTGATCAAGACAGCCTTTTATTCCTAATCACGTTCTTCACGGAACTAAGTGGTAACGTTAAGCCGTGCCCGGACACGGGAGGTGTGCCGAACAACATGCAGTCGACGCCCGGATCGAAGCAGGGCACACCGACACACCATCCGCCTGTCATGAGCGTCAATGACGAATCCGGGGAGGCAAATGCTAAAAATGCAATGAATGTCTCGCAGAATGCTAACATTGATCATAACCTGATGATACTGCTTGAAGACGAGCTGACGATTAAAGAGAATAAGTCTAACGCGAAGATAATCATTGAAACGCAGGAAAATAGTCAACCTGTGTACTTTAGGTAAAAATTTATTTTTCCGTTTCATTAAATGATAAAAATTAAAGAATAGTTCTTCCTTATAGAGTTTAATAATAAATTTATTTTATTTTTATAGAAAAGTGATATTTGCACCAGAAGTTCTGGTAAAACTAGATTATCACGGAAAGCGTGTCGATCTCACTCATGGTCCGTTAGCCGGCTTATTAATGGGATTAGCGCAGTTGAATAGCTCCGAGTTAAGACTGAAAAGATTGAAGCATTCTCATGGTCTACTTGGCTTCGATAAGCTGGTATCGTATCTGCTAGCCGAGTGGGTGCAGGATATAAAGAAAAATCAACTTCCTAGTCTTTTAGGCGGAGTTGGACCAATGCACTCTCTTGTCCAATTGTGTAAGTAAAATAAAACGTAAATATTAACATTTTTTAACGTTCAAACAAAATTTACAAATATTAATTGTCCTTTTCAAATCAAGTTCAAGGAATTCGCGATTTGTTCTGGCTGCCAATAGAGCAGTATCAAAAGGATGGCAGAATCGTACGAGGCTTGCAACGCGGTGCCAACAGTTTTACGACCTCTACGGCGATGGCGGCTTTAGAGTTGACGTCGCGTCTTGTACATGCAATACAAAGCACTGCTGAAACGGCGTACGATATGGTTAGCCCTGGACCAAGCGTTAGGATTAAAATTAAAGGTCAAAAGGGCAGAAGAAAACGTTACAATCAGCCTCTCGATATAAGAGAAGGAATGGCCAATGCTTATATTCTTGTTAAAGAGGTAAAGCATTTTTTGAAATAATAATTGATTATTTAACACTTTCCCTGCTACACAATTCAAAATTTGCCCATAATGTGGGTGTAATTTCTCTCGTAGTAAAAAACATGTATTTTTTTTATGAAGTATGTAAATATCCTATTGCAGTAAGAGACAAAAATCATGAGCCATGTATGAGTCACGTAGCAGTGAAAGTATTAATTTAAATTTTTCTTTAAAGTGTAGAATACTAATGTGAAACTCTTTATTTCAGGGATTAGGAGAAACAGCAACTCAACTCGTACGTGTAGCAAGCGAGGAGCACGAGCAGAAGGGTGTGTCGGGCGCTGTCGGCGGAGTATTGCGCCAAATTCCACCGACAGTAGTAAAACCAATAATACTTGCAACCGAGGCGACTAACAACGTTTTGGGTGGCATGAGATCTCAACTGGTACCGGATGCCCGGCGCGAGGCCGCGCAGAAGTGGAGGCTGGACTCCGGCGATGAAAATTAAGATTGCCATAGCTATATATAGTTATGCCGCGAGATGAGACACTTATCATTGAATTTTTATTACTGATATCATTTCGAAATGCGGAAGGGGTGCGAAATGAAAAACAAAAACGAAATTTGTAAAAAGTGCAGTCGCGCAAATAATGTTTATTCATAAATGAGTCAATTTTTGTGATTGTCTCCGATCGCTCTTCCGACTCGTAGGTTTCTTTCGAAATTCAAGTGGAAAGTACTTTCGTCGTGAGTTTTTATGACATTTTTTAGACGCATCCACATTTGAAATGAAGGAAAGAAAGATGAATTTACTCAATATCGCTTTGCTCTAGTTGCGAGGACAAACTTTTTGACATATTTTAGTAATTACTGATGACATAAGGACAGAAATT
The DNA here is from genome assembly GCA_035582955.1 of Sycophila texana. Lineage (NCBI taxonomy): Eukaryota > Metazoa > Arthropoda > Insecta > Hymenoptera > Eurytomidae > Sycophila > Sycophila texana. The sequence goes on from JAWWEN010000038.1 coordinate 285,015, forward strand.
TATTTTTGCAAAGTGACTCTTATTTAGGCTAAGAGAAGTAATGGAAAACAGTCGGAGAGCTCGATGAGATTTGTAAGAGCTGGTGATAAGGATAAAGCGATAGAGCTAGTATAACGTACAAACATCTCTGCTTGATTGATTTGTTGTACGTTATGTGAAAATAAATATTTGTTAAATTTAGATTATTGAATGAATGTTAGATTTTACGAATGAGCGGTATATATGACTATTCATATGCAGATATATTATTAATTAATACATACTTCGATATGCAAGATAACATCCGCTTGTGCGTATTTTGTTCTAACGACCTGTAAGTTTTATACCAGTTAAACGAAACATGTAATTAAATGATTTTTCATAATAAAATGTACAGCACCTGCTGTTTTCACGTTAAAATAATCTTCTTTATTTATCCAAACATGAAATCTTAAATTTTACTTTAAATATAAATATCTTAATTAATTAATTATTACACTAATAGTTAAATATTTAATAAAATATTGTAAATAATGTTGAATAACATTAATTTCGTACTTTAATCAATTTAACAAAATACTTTTTAACATTTTGTTTTACAAAATTATGTTATTTCAGATGCAGTGAATCTATAATTTGAATCTAAACTATTTAAATATCAGATTTGCCTCGAGGCGCTGCCGGGCCTCTTCATTATAATGACATAATTAATTATACATGGAAAATTCAATGATAATAATCGCTTATACAAACAATTTTTTAGCTTCTATTATTTTCATATTTTTTTATACAATTAAAATTAAAGATTTTAATATTATTAACTTATTATATTTACTTATTCATGCATATTTAGAACATGAAAATAATTAACACATTTATCACAAAAAGATATTGCAAATTACGTAAATTGTAAAAAAAATGCTATTTGAACGATTTTTTTATTAACTTGCATATCGCAGATGCATATAATGCAAGTTGCATTATGCATCTACGATTTTTTGTTTACAATTGGTACTTTGCGGCCCACCGGAAAGGTGTACACTACTTGGTTGGCAATTGGTAAAAAAACGCAATAAAAATTACATTACGCAAAATAACATTACAATATTTAATTTAATTTTATTTATTTTATATCTTTACTATTTATTTACAATCATTCTTTTATTGTTATTTACTAATTTTCAGTCTGAGAAGGTATTTTACCCACGGGACAGGTAAGTAAAAAAACACAATAAAAATTACATTACACAAAATAATATTTGCATATAATGCAAGTTGCATTATGCATCTACAATTTTTTGTTTACAATTGGTACTTTGCGGCCCACCGGAAAGGTGTACTACTTGGTTGGCAATTGGTAAAAAAACGCAATAAAAATTACATTACGCAAAATAATATTACAATATTTAATTTAATTTTATTTTATATCTTTATTATTTATTTACAATTATTCTTTTATTGTTATTTACTAATTTTCAGTCTGAGAAGGTATTACAGTTTACCTGCGAGGCAGGTAAGTGATCGACCGAATTCCGAGAAAAAAAAGCGCGGGCAGCGATGCCATTGGCGGCAGTCGATAACTCGCGAACATCCGGAGGCGTTCAAGATGGCGCCAGTCTGCCCTTGGCCGTCCGGCGCGCGCCAATGCGCGGAGCCCGTTGAACCGGCTTTTGGAGGTTCGTGCAGCCGGTGCGCTTCCATGGCGATGTTTACGTTGTTTGCCCGCTTCACCCACACCTGCTTCTCGTCCCAGAGAAGGCATTGTCCAGGCTATTCGGAGCGAACGGGTCCGGCTTCTCGAAGATCGCGTCGCGGCAACCTCCATGGAGTCCCTTGTTTCGGTGGAGTGGCTTGAGGAGGAGGCGGCGGCTGTCAAGCCGATTGCTCCGTAAGTATGACTTTAGTCGCAAGCTTTTCGTAGTTTTTAAAGATATTTTACAAGAAAAATCGTGAAAATTGAATAAATTAAACAATGCCGTGCGGGGGAGGGAAAGGGGGACGGCCATTTTGAAAAAACTGCACTGGTCCGAGGCTGCACGGATTTTTTATTTCCTCGGCGGAGCTTGCAGTTTTACGCGCATCAGGCAGATAAAGTCAATTACAAGCTTAATTTTGTAATGGATTTTATCAACAAAATCATTGAAATTAATCATTAGATGCAGGAAGAACGGAGTCTGGATGCACAACGGAAAAAGAAAAGCGTAACGGTCATTTTTGAAATTTGCATATATAGATATATGCAATGCACTGAGCAGACAAGTACTGAATTTTCTCGAACTTTTCGGGGATTTTAGTTTCTAAAGTAAAAAAGTAAGTAATATTTGCTATAATAGATGCAAAATATTGTTTAAATATTTGCGTGGGAGTGCGTTAATCACCGGAATCTTTGAAAAAGGTTTTAATTTGATCTACTTTTTTGCGTTTATACGTACTTACGGGTGCGATGTAACCGCGACAATTTTTAAAACTTTTTTAACTAATTATTAGTGTTAATTAATTTTTTAACTAATTATTCGCTGAATAAAAACTCACCCTCAGAATAATAATAATCATTCAATTCATTATAATTTATTTTTTATGAATTTAAGAAAAATATTCGATATAATAAATCAGCGAAAGTAAGCGAGTAAATTATCTAAAAATCGAAAAATTTTATATCGCGAGTATGCATTATCTTTGACGTGGAAATCAATTTTCAGGACAAAATATGAACCGGAGCCTATCATTGAGCAGCTAGTGGAGGATGTGGTGAAGGAAGAAGAGTCCGAGGAAGAAATCCCGATTGATGGACGGGTGCACGTCTCTGGGAGTAAGCTGGAACGCGTTCGTCGCAAGCTCGGACTGGTCAGACTCAGCTGGCCGGAGCCCTCGTGTGACAGCGTCGACCCGCGCCCTGATCTACCTGGTTACTCCATAAACAGTGACATCGAGAAAGCGTTGCTCTGGCACGTGGAGAATTTCCGTAGGCAGTATCGCGAGATCTTCCCCTATCGCAAGCCACTCCTGCTGACCTGCGCTAACGAGTGCGGTGTTCAGGTGTATATCTGTGTATACATATATATAAGTGTAGACTTTTAGTTTCATTTTATCTTTCTGTTCTGATGGGATTCTCGGTATTCTCGGCCAAGGTCGACACTGTTGAATCACTCTGGATTTTTTTGTTTCAAGGTTACATAATAGTTATGATCGAGAGCCTTTGAATGAAATGGCTAATAATAACTTTTCGCAGGTGCTTTTTACTATCGTTATAAAAGAAATGATGAATAATGATTTAATTTACTCTAATTAATTAAATCAAGATGTAACTATACATTAAATGTTTAATACTTTCAAATAATAGTCCTTATAATTATTTTTAAGTGTGTTAAGCGACTTTAAAAAGATATAAAGCACAATACTTATTTTTTTATAGATAAAATGAAAGATATGAATAGTAATTAAATGATGATTCTTATGTATTATAAATTACTTGTTAAATACTTGTAAATAATTAATTTGTCAAAAACTACTATTAGTAATTTACAGTTTTTATTTAAATGAAAGCAATCAAACATGATAGAATAATTAAAACTACTAAATAGTTAAAAGCAATTATTATCTTACTTTAACGATCAAATCTCTACTGTTGTAGGAAATTAAAAACTATAAAATTATAGTAACTGTAATAAAACACTCTGTCAAAGAAAAGAGTTAATAGTATGAAATTGTAAGTGATACTTGTAAGACAAACTCAATTTACTTGAATTAGAAATAGAGAAGGTTTATAAGGGTAACAATGGATAATTGGGATAATAAGGTGTTCAAAGCAAAAAAATGCAATTTTATTTGATATCGTATCTTTTTATTCTCGGTGTATTTTTCGATAAATACTTTCGACTTTCACATCGTACAAAGGCGCTTTTTATATATAAAAGAATCGGAACATAAATAAAGTCACTATCGACATTATTATCATTAAAATCTGCGCTTTCAATTTGCTATCAAGTCATGCGAAGGTAACAATTATAGGAATGCCGTTCAAAAAAGGTTTACACTCTCATATTTTTTTTTTTGTTCTTTTATTTTTGTCACAGTAATTCTCTCACCTTGGCGTTCATTCACCTGCTATTTTATTTTATCAGTTTAAACTCTTGCTTCGGTGGTTCGTCCGGTTATTGAGAGAGAAAGGAAACGAAAGAAGCCCAGAGTGAGAAACTTGTCGGCGGTCTAGTCAATCGAGGATAAAAAAGAGGCGAGGAGACCAGGAAAGCGCCGCTCGACACCTTGACTCAATTTTTCTCCCGACCACCCCTTTCCACAATGGCGGAAAAGAGGGAAAACTCCTCGTCACTTTCGCTTTCGCGGCTCGTCTTTTTCCTCGTCGCGTTGCTTCTCACCTCCGCGTCTCCGTTCCTTTCTCTCTCGGCGAGTCTAAATAATAAAAATAAACTTCGCTATACATTTACATTCGCACATGCTTGTGTTTTGCTCGGAGACGCAAATTCTACAATAAATGGGGGAGGGGGTTGGGAGGGAGATCCGCTCGCGCGGACGCCCCTTTTGCAGTCTTATTTACAAAAAGAACTTCAAAGGAGGAAAAACTTACGGAGAAAAGAAGAAACACTTTGGTTTTTCGTCTCGCTCGTCTTACGCACTAGTCTTTCTTTCCGTAATCATATACACCTATGAGTTGCGCCGTTGCGCACCCGCGCAATTTTCGAACGAGACGCGCGCGCGAACTCGCTTCCTGCGTGGATGTGGATACGCCTTCGATCGGCTCAAACGATCGAGATCAATATCTATATATCGGCTACTCTTGCACCCTCCCGCATTTATTTTTTTTTCTCTTATTTCTTTTATTAACTTTAATTTATCTACCTGTAATCTCGGCACTACATATTTAATCTTTTATACTCGTCTAGCAAAAAACGAATACATATAACTTTTATTCTTCTCGCTCTTTCTTTTTTTTTTTCCTTAATCTTTATTTTCATTACCTCTTTTTTTTTTTAATATATAATATATATACAAGTTACATAAATTTTCTTAAGATCTCAACAATTTACAAATCACGCGGCTCTTTTTCTTTCTTTTTAATTCTTTAAGTAGCGAGTGCCGAAGAGCTTTTTTTTTTTTAATTTTTTTTTTCTCTTAAATTCTTTATTTATTCGTCTTCATTTGAACTACCTCTGCTGCCTATATAATCCACATCCACTCGCCAGAAGGTGAGTTAGCGCGCGAGCTCGAGCGAAATGTTTTCCTGTTCGTTGCGCGATCGCGGCGAGTGATTGCCGCTGATCGCACGAGACAAACTCTAGCAATATTCACGAGGGCCGAGGACTTTTATACACAGCTCTATAAAGTAAAAACGAAATAAAAACAAGGTTGTGTGTGTAATTAAAAGAAGTTGTCTATTTACAAGAAAATAATACAAATTTAAATTAAGTTACGCAAGTAGAAAAAAAATGAAAATGTGTTTTTTTTTTTTTTACAAATTCGTATTCTCTGTTTCGCAGAAGTTCGTGTGTTCGTCGATAAGGCGCACGCTGCTCCCGTACGCGGAGCTGAGCACGTGGCAGGGCTGCGCGAGTTTCGTCAGCGACTTCCTGACCTACGAACCGCTGAGGAACCCTCTTCTCATGGTGAGTCAACGATACGATTTTTTTTTTCTTTTTTTTTTATACATTTTTTCGCATATTGCATATTAAAGCATCGACGCATACATCGAAATCACAATCTTTTACTTAATAGTTGCGTTACATTAATGACAATGTACAAATCGCATCGAAGTGCCCCTTCGCCGTACAATTCTACGAAAAGAGAAACGTTATGGCAACGTCGAAATTTTCTTTTGCTTAAAAAAAAAAAACGAAAAAAAGAGAAGGTAAAAGGTTTTTTTAATTTCCGAATGTCGTCCTCCCGGCGTTAAGAGCTTCGGTAACGGAAGAGCGCGGCTCTAATTGCAGCAACACGCACGCGCGCCCCTTTTAAATACGTACCGTTGCCCGCTTTTTCCCCGTTCTTTCCCCCTTCTCACTGCTCCGAAGTTCGCTTGGCGCACGTGCTTGACTTTATATGCGCGGGTCTTTCAGGAGACACAGAGAAAACCGGTTTCCGGCGAGGAGTTGAGAGACAATATGTACATAAGTAAACGGAAGGAGAGAGCAAAAATTCGGAAACAGTACCGATTTGTTAGGAATGTGTTTATTTATTTATTTTTTTTTTGTTGTTGATCGCTTTTTCTTTTACAAATTTTTGCATCAACGGATGCAAAACTTTGTTTACAATGTTGTGCGCGATTCTCGAGTTCTATCGTCGCATTGCACTCAAAACATCAAATTTGAAGTGTAACTAAGACCATTTTTTTTTTTGAATTCGTGTTTATTTTGTTCCCGTAAATTTTGACGATAACAAATGTTTAACAATAAAAAGTGCGCGCAACCCGTTGGAAGAAGCTCCACGAGCGGGTCCGGTGCTCCATTTTTTCACTTTTGGAAATAAGGAAAAGGAAGCGTGCGTACGCAACGATATTATGAATGAATGCGCAGTCGGTGTAATGACTCTAGGGCGTAAAAGAAAATAAAATAATCGGAGAGGAAAAAGGGAGGGCGAGAGAGAGCGAGAATACGCGAAAAAGAGGAAGAGGGAAGAGCCGGGTTTTGCGTGGTGAAAAAAAAAAGAAAAAGAACGCAAAGTCTGAAATCTCGAATAGCCTTCGTCAAGGTCGGCCGTATATTTCTCCCGCCACGCGCGCGCACACACGTCTCTCTCTCCCTTACACACGAATTCTCTATGGAGCGAGTATATCTCTTTTTTTTTTTTTATTCCTTATTCATTCGCCTTTTTTTCTCGTACACTTCTCCATTCCACTCCACGGTTTCACGCCCTCGTGCCTTCTTTTTTTTACATATCTCTCTCTTTTTTTTTTATGTCATTTGCGTATCTTCTCTCGCGATATGCGAAGTCAACGGATAAATCTCTACGGCGATGACTTAAGACTTAAAAGTATAATCGCTTAAACATTACAGGTATTTTCGAGTTTTGGTATTATCTTATGTACAACGCGGCCACGAGGAGAGGCGACGCACGAGGTTCGCAGCGGCGAGCGAGGAGCGAAAGAGGGAACGGAAGAAAAGAGAGGCTGCGTGACCTACATTTTCATTTGCGCATGCTCTTTCTCTCTCTAGCTCTCTTTTTACCCCCGTCTCCCCCTTTTTCCCTTCCCCCTCGATTCCTCGTAGCTGCTTCTTTCGTCGCCCCGTCTCGCATTTTTTTTTTTTTTTAACTCCGAAGGAGGTACAATGTACGGGATTCCTTTTTTTTTTTCATCCTTTTTTGCTCCTTCGAGGCTCTCGGCGCGCGCACGCGGGAAAATTCAAAGTGCGCGCGTCGCCGCTGCGTTCGAAACAACTAAAGTTTCTCCTGAGGTACTCGCGAATTAAACGACGACACATACATATACAATCAATGGGGGCTTTTTTTTATCATTATTTATTCTGACGAAAAGAAATCGTTAACAAATTGTCTCTGCGCGAGCAAATAAGAAAACTTTTTTTTTTTTGTTTTGTTTTATAAATAAACGTATGTATTAATCGTCCGTACTGCGCGAGAGCTCGACTACCTTTGGTCGCCCCCGAATAGTCATTCGAGCTTATTTTTACTGGACTTTGTCGTTCAGAGCGTCGATCACAGCACCGTCAATGAGGGGGTAGGGGGCGAACGACTCGCGCTCTTACGGCTTCATTTTTTTTTTATTTTTTTTTTTCTTTTAACGTACGCATCATCATTACCGATATCGCTGCTCGGCGGCGCTCGTCTACTTCCTACTTCGCTTGCAGCTCGACGTCTTCTTCCTGCAGCTTCTTAGGTTGTCCAGGAGGAACTTCAGCTGCATGATTTGGAGTCGGGTGACAGATGGATCGCTGCATGTGTTGAGCCACTTGAAGAACTTCTCGCCGTGCTCGAGCGCCTCCTCGGACGAGGCCCGCTCCTCGGGATCCTCCTCCTCCAAGGCGTCGCTGTTGTCGGCGCTCAGATTCAAGCTCCTGCGGACGTTCTCGTTGTTGTTGTTGTTGATGCACAGCACGTTGTCGAGGACGGCCTTGGCCTTGCTGGGTGACTTCCTGGAGGACTGCGTCGTCGTCGTCGGTGTCGCGGAGGAAGAGGACGTCGTCTGATTTTGCTGGTGCGGCAGGGACGCCGTCGTGGAAGAGGCTGTCAGCGGAGTTGGCGCGGCTATGGGGTAGCTGCACTGCTTGTACCACTGCCAGAACCAGGAGCCGACGCCGCCGTCTACACCGGTGCCGGTATTGAAAGTGCTGGCGGCGGCCTGGTGGCCGATCAGCTGTTGCTGCTGCGTGAGCCACAGCATGAGAGCGTCGTCGTGGGCTTTGCGCGCACTGCTGCTGGAGCTGCTGCAGCCGTTGTCACGTTTGGAGTTCCTGCTGTGCTGCTGCAGGTTGAGGACGCCGTTCGTGTGCTCGTTCGTCTTGCGCGGCGATGCCGGTACCGGCGTCGAGGGAGCCTCCGCCGCCGGTGGCAGGCTCTTTCTGGATTTGCTCACCGAGTCGAACTGGCTCGGAGCGATTGCCGAAGACATGTGAGAGGTCGACCGCCTGCTGGAGTTGCCGCCGCTGCTCTTGGTGTACTGAAGACCGTTCTCGACGAGGCCGACCGTTTGCGGTCCGCTGCCCAAGTGTGCCGATGTAAGATTCGAGCCGGAGAGACTGAGAAGATTCTTGGTCAAGTTGGCCGCACTTTGAGCACTGGTTAGCAGGCTAATCTGCTGAAGAAGAAGCGAATTGTTCTCTGGTCGTCCACTGCCACCCACAAGACTGTTGAGGAGGCTCATGTAATCCATCTTCGATTGCTTGCCGAAGTCTTGTTTGCCGTCGCTGAGATCGTCGTGTGCAGATAGTGGATCAAGCTTTGCTTTTTTGGATGTGCTGGGACCGGCGCACTCGTCCTCACTGGAAAGGTTAGAGGTGCCAAGGCCGGACATGTGATTGTTGCCGGACGACGAAGCGGGCGAGTGAGCCTCGCTGTCGGGAGTCGAGGAGTTCCTGGCCATGCCTCGGATCTTGTGCTCGGATTTACACCATCCCCGCAGGGTGGACTCTGGTACGCCTATGTCGCGAGCCACGGAGGCTTTGCTCTCGCCCTCGTGTACCCTGGTGATAGCGTCGATCTTCTCGGTGGCCGAGAGCGCGCGGAGTGGGCGCTTGCCCGGCCGGGCGGATTCGCCTCTCATACTTGCGAGGAGCTGCTCCTGAGCTTCCTCACGAAACCTTTCCTCGAGGGACGCCACGCCGCCGACTCCTCCGGCACCCTCCAGAGCGAGCTCCGTCACTGCAAGCGCCGTCTTGGACCGGTGGATGCTCAACAGTTCACACGGAAAAATCTTCGCGATCCAACGAACTGACACTGGCTAAATGATAAACACACTCGCGAGGCTTTCGCCCTCGTGTTACTATACTCGTGTTGTCGAGGCGACGACAACAAGACCACTGCGACGAGGACTTGGCGAGGAAGAAACCGCACGAGTTCACGTCGATCCGCAGCTGTCGGCTGATAAGCAGGTGGGACTGCAGCACACGCGCGCACTGTTTACATCTGCGTTGCACCAAGTTTTAACTCGGCCTAAGAGCGGAGTTAAAAGTTCACTTCGAGGGAGCTCGGAGAGATCGTGCTGCTTCGCCGGCTGCCGGACTCGTTCTGCCAGTTCTGTGTGCGCCAGTGGCACACAGAGCCGCGCGGCCCGTGGGGGAGCGCTTCCGCGGAGGGTGGGGAGGGGTGCGCGCGGCTCTCCGGCCGACGCTGTTGTAAGTGCTGCCGCCACGCGGCGGCGCTACGCCCCGAGCGGTGGTCGAGTTGTGTGCGCGCTGGAATAGCACATGCGCTTCGCGCAAGAGAGAGAGTAATAAAGAACTTTTTTATGAATGAAACAACTCGCCCCCCACTGTACGATCCCCTCCACCGGGTGGCCGTCTCTCTCGCGCTTTACGTGTGTATCTCTCTGACGTTTTCCGTCCCTCCTCCGGGTGGCTTGGGCAAGAGCCGGTGGTGGTTGCGCCGCCGCCGCTTTGCCCCCGCTGCACGTACACGCCGCAGAGAAAGAGAGTCTCCGGCGAAAAGCGAGATGTGAAAAGCGAGCCAGCCAATCGGCGGTGCGCGCGGGAAACAATATTATTGCGGCGGCTCCGTGCCACGAGGTCTCTCCTACGTGCCGTATGTACTCCGTACGGGAGCGCGTGCACACGCCGTCTCCTACAGTTTGTTTGTCCAACGCGCCGCCGGCAACTGCTCTTCTCCCCGCGTCTTTTTTCTCTCTCTCCCGAAACTCCTCTCTTCGTGTCCTTGATCTTGCCGGGCTTCTTTTCGCCTCCTCCGACGTTTCTTTTTTATCCTCGCTCTCTCCTCCCTCCTCGTGCCGCTGGGGGAAAACGGCCTCGGGAATTCCGGCTCGCTAAATCGCAGCCGCGCGTGTCACGCTTGTTTTGCGACGTGCCGCTCGCTCGCGCGCTTATTATCGGCCCGAAAAAAATGCACTTATCGCTCTTTGGCTCGCTTCGTTCCGTGGCTTCTCTGCGGCAGTGTGCGCGCGTGCGGCCCCGTACGTGTGTCCCTCCCTCCTACCGCTTTGCCTCGTGCGTTGAGCAAGCGAACTTCGGACGTCGGCCGCGACACCGCGAGTCGTTCGCGCGTGCGAGTGTGCGTGCGCGCCCGTGTGGATCGCGAGACTCGCGACGACCAAGTTGATTCGTCCTTCACGGCGCGACGAGAACGCCCGATTACTAATCCGCGCTCTTGATTTCTTTTCCACTTCTTCTCCTTCGCCGCACCGCTCCCTCGGTCTCAATTTTCTTTTCCTCTTATTTGTTTTTTCTTTTCTTTTCTTTATCGGCTGGATTTTCGCTATCTCGGGATCGCCGGTGGCCTTCGGCGACACTTCCTCCAGCGCCGCTCCTCGAAAAAATCGGAGGCGACCCGCGCGAGGTCGGAGAAAAAATAAATGAACGTCGCGGCGCTTGGTCACGGATGCGGAGATATATTATAAATGGGCGCGAAAAGTGCGAGCGACGATGCTCCCGCGACGAGTCGCGACGCTCAACTGTGGCGCGGTGGACGCCGGCTTTCCGCGGACTCGCGACGACGCCGCCGCTGCCACCTCGTCTCCCTCCCCGCACCTCCCCCTCCGTCTGGCCGTTCGCGCTCGCGGCGCGGCTCTTCCGCTCTGCGATGGCTGCTGGTGCGCCTCGGCTCGGCTCCCTGCCCGCGCCTGCCAGGCCCCCCGGCCTTTTCCCCCCTCGCGCCCCTCACGCCGACGCCCGCGTTCGCGACGGAGAAGGAGCGCGCGGCGGTATATCCGCTGAACCCGAACGATCGCGAGCCAACCGCGCGCGGGGCTCTCGGGCCGGCCTTAATGCGCGACCCGAGGCTACACGCTCGATTTCGACGCCGCCGGCCAGCCGGTGGTAGTGTGGGAAAAAGGGCCGCGACCCAGCTTCAACTTTAATTAATTCCGCGGCGGCCGTTCGATCGAACGGTGGCCGCGGCGCCGCAGTTAGCTCGGCACCGGTGTTTCAAAACGGGTACTCGGCTTCCCTTCTTTTCTTTTTTTTCTTTTTTTTTTTTTTTAACCGTGAGCTCGACCATGCGTAGAATATTTTTTTCTCTTTTTTTATTTGCGAAGCTATAATTGACCGGTGAGCGCGCCGATCCGATGACTGAGATTATCGATGGATTCGGCGCGCGCGCGTCAACTTTGACCCGAAAAATCCGCAGCTGCTGTGCACCTTCGCACTGCCGCAGTAATTGAAGGCAATTAAAAGCCTCGGAACAACGAGGTGCCTGTTTTTTCCGCTTTCATCTGATGACGCCAACGCGCTCGTTATTCGTGTATTAACCGCGTGTACACACACTCGAAGCGAGTGTATTTTTTCCCCTGCGCAGAAAGTAATCCCGCTCGTGCTCGGCTCTTCCGACGCTTTTTTTTTCGTCACCCGTCTCTCGTCCGATCGTGCCTTTTTTTTTTTTTATTTTGGCAACGGCGGCGAGCTCGCACTACGCAGCTCTCGAATTAAAGAGGACGCTCGGCGAGTGTATACAGAAAGAGAGGAGAGGAGAGGCGCACACAGGGCGGCGTTCCCGGCCAAGAGAGAGACGAGCTTGGTGGCATTAGGACCGACTGGACGCGGCCTGTGCGTGACTCAGTCGCTCCGATTGCAGAGAGGCTCTCCTTTTGTCGAGGTGCGCGCCCCGATGACGGCATTGTTTTTTAACGTGCGCCCGCATTTTCCCCCGGCGAAACTGGACGGCGGTTCCAAGATTAATTCCTGCAAAATCGACGGGCAATAAACGAGCCCCGGGATTAGGTGGCGAGGGACGGAGGGAGGAGAGGCGTCGACCGGTGTTATTAGTCGAGGCGTTAGCGAGCCGAGGGCTCGGGCAAATTCGGAGCAACCGCTGTGTACAGTCGGTTGTATGTACAACACGCGTGACGTGTGCGAGGCGCGCGCGCGGAAAGCCGCGCCGGGGATAATAATAACAAAACGAACAGCTGACTGCGGCTCGGGGGGGTTCGTGCGGCGGCGAGCCGAGGACTTTCCCTCTCGCTTCCCGTCTTTTACGTCTGTCTGCGCAGGCGCGCTCGGTGCGCACCGGCATTTACATACTCTACATATTCTAGCATGCCAAGTGCTTCTCGATATTATTGTTCGCCGGCTTAATGTCAACGCGCCCGATTAAGCGACGCGCGGCGAGACTCGTCTAGCGCGCAAGTTTAAACGGATTGCTGCTCATCGATCAATTTGCAAATGTAGGTTTGTAATGCAATTGTTCGGGCGGCGCGCACCGACGATTTTATACCGTTTTTTCGATCTTAACTCTTTCTTTATTTTTATTATTGATTCTTTAACGATAAGAATATTGACGATATTCTGTAAAAAAAAGAATCTATCGCACGAATAATTTATTATAGTTGCTAAGTGTACTCTGAGAAAAAAATCTATAGTTGGATTAATGATTCGCGCTATTAAATACTTCCAACAGAAGAAAGCTGTTAATTTAACAATTCCACTGTTAAATCTAATAATTACACTGATAATTTAATAGCATCACTGTTCATTTAACAGCGTAGAGCTTATTTTGACAGAATCTTTTGTTATCTTAACGATAGCTCCGTTCAATCAACTGCCGCTGTCGCTGTCAAAATAACAACTTCTGCTGGAAGTATTTAACAGCGCGAATCGTTGAGCCAACTAAATTTTTTTCTCAGTGTAGTATGTTTTACTTAAAAACTTTCACTCTTATCAGAAAAGTAGTGCATTCGTTGGCTATCTCAGCTTTAACGACTCATCATTTCCCATCACCGCCGCAGCAAAGGAACTAAAAAAAAAAAGTACGCTATACACTCTTGCGTCGATAGTGTATCTCGTTGGGACTGCTCGAGCGCGTTATCAACTCGGGCGTATAGGCATTCCGTACTTGAATTTCCGAGCGACCGCAACAAATCTTAACAATAAATCATCGAACGGCCGTGAGCGGGAAAAACGGAAATGGTAGCGGGGGGGGAAGATCACACGGATTTTTTTTTTTTCGCTCGCGAGCTCCACCCGGTCGTGAGTCACCTTCGTATCCCCGCCTCACACGAATGCAGACCCGCGCGCACACACAGATACGCGGGCGGAGGGGGAAAAGAGAGACGCGGCGCGGCCGAAAACCGTTTTCTCCCGGCGGCCCTTTCCTTCGTTACGCTGCAAACACGCGCGCCCGGGAAAAGTAATCCGCCGGCACGAAAGTTTCGGGCGCGCGTGCACGCGGGGGAAAAGAAAGGAAAGACAGAGATAGAGTGAGACACGACGCGGGGATGCGAGGGGACGCGCGCGAGCTATACGGCCGAAGGACGAGAGGAAAATTAGGGAAGAGCCGGGAAGAGAAATGTAGGGGTGGGGAACGAGGAGAGCGCCGCCGATGGGGGAAAAGCGAGCGAGAGAGCAAGAGAGAGGAACCCGGCTTTTGGAATTTAGCGGGAAAAGCCCGGCGGGAGAAAGACCGAGAGAGAGAGAGAGAGAGAGACGGTTTAAGGAGGGAAAAGATCTGACCGTGCGAAAGTACGGCAAGACGCGGAGTTTAATAATTGATGACGCGCCGCAGCAGCCGAGGGCTCGTTGATTACGCCAGATGTCGGCTGCGCCGCGAGATTATTTACATTTTTCAACAATGGGGACGCGATCTCTCGTGGCGGAGCTGCGGGATCGCCGGGAAGGCCGCGGCTGCTTTTGCGGGGGGAGGACGAGATCGAAGGCGGGCGCGGACTTTTGATTGCTCGGTGCAGTCGGGCTAATGACTCTTTCATTTTTCCGTTTTGTTTCACCGGCGGCCGAGGGGACAGATCGAGGGTCGCGGCCGTAAAGTTTTATTCGTTTTTGATCGGCCGAAAACGGGGTGTCCGGTGAACCCTGAAATCCTTCCAACTACTTCGGAACTTCTTGAACTTTTTTTAATGTCCCGGACTGTCCCGAAGAAATTTAATATTGCTCTCAGCCCTCGCCACGGTTTTCTTTTCTTGCCGGCAGAAGAAACAGTTAAAAATGGTTATCAAATAGATTTTTTATTTTACCGCTTAATCAGGCTATTTAAAGATTTACGATAAAAGTCACTGCCTGCACTAATACGGAAATCTCTCGGGAGACTGTATGATTATCAAATAGATTTTGTATTTTCATAGTTAATACAATAACTCCTGGGATTCCTTATGATGAATCGCGCTCCATTTCCAAGTGGCGAGGTGAGATTTATTTTTCAATTTGACTTGGCTAGTGTATTACAATTGGAAACTCGATATCGCTTTTGAGGCGATAAAAGAAAACAAACGAGGGTGAAAAAGATCGAAAGTAGCGCGGAGGTATAGGGCAGAGATAAAAAAAAAAAAAAAAAAAAAAGGAGGAAGCCGAGTACGTGATGATTCCTAAGGGGTTGCCCTTATAAAAGACGAGCAAAAGAGAAAGAGGCTAGATAAACGAAAGCGTGTAGTACCCGATGAATCGATTTTATTTCTTACGTATATCCAAGGCAAGTGCCTCGTCTGCGGGTGGCGAAGGAACGCTGTATACGTAAAAAGATCGAAATTAAAAGTCCACAAGCGGCGAATTATCATCGGCGATTCATTAAAGTGGCGTAAGTCAGCGGCGAGCGCGTCTGCAAATTAATCATTAACAGCGGTAAACTCCTCAGAACGCGCGCGCGCGCGTGCACTCGTCCCATTAATTCCGACCGCGATCGCAATTAAAATCGCACGCTCAATAATTCAAATCAGCAACAAAGGATTGACGCGAGAAATTCCAATTAAAATCCGGTCGGATCGTCCGGCTGCCTTCTCGCGACGTAAAAGTGAGGGGAAAGGAAGAGCGACGAGGGCCGCAAATGCCCCTCCGCCCGGAGCGAAATTACGTAAGACGAGAGTCGCGGGAGGCCAGCGTGGAATGCGTCCCTTCGGCTCTATCTCGTCTTCCTCTGCCCTTCGCGTCGAACCAAGACTTTCCTCCCGCTCGATAAGAATATTTTCGGGGCAGCGTCGATTTTACGAGGGGAAGGGTATATACGGAGAGGCAGAGACTATCGCCGGACGCTCGTACCGAATTTCGCGAGTCCGCAGGAGAAATTGATAATACGAGGGCGAGATTTAGAGATCGTCGAGGGGTTTATCGAGTATACGAGTTTCCTCGTTCTCCGCGTGTTTATGGATGCGGTTAGCTCGGAGGGGAGATGCCTCGCTTGTTATTCTTGCTAATAGCGGGTTTCGGTTTCAATGGAACGCTTGCTCCTCTCGTCCTCTCGCTCCTCCGTCCCGCGGCGCTCGCCGTCCCCGTCGCACTTGCGCCACGAGGGCGACGGACGTCCTTAATCCGAGGAGCGCTCTATTAAAATTCAAATTTGCGGAAATCACGGCATTGTGCAGTTGGCTCTCGGGGTTTTATATATCCCCGCTCTGTTTTCACCGTCGCCGGGGGAATTGACGCTCTACTTTTTATTTCCCTTTTTTTTTTTTATCGTCGTCGACGTTCGATTGGCTGGAGGTGATCGAGGCGCGCAGGTACAGTGGGTTAATTATCTGGGAATCAGAATCACCTGTTACGTCGGGTTTGATGATGATACCGGGGCGGGAGACGAGCAGCGCGTTTACTTAACGGATTTTACGAGTGCTTGAAAAGAGATAGAGAGCGAGGAGTCGAGAGTAAGAGTGGTGCTTTATTTAAAGAGCCTTTATGTATACGGGCTATTAAAGAGATGTTTAAACGTGCAAGGGCCATTCGGCTTCAACTTTATTTTAATTTCCGCGTGCGGTCCAATGAAAGTGCCGGCTGCTGACACGTCGGCACTTAATGTTTGAATGAACAGAAGTGTTATTCAAGTGTGAAATTCGGGGATAAAAGCAGATTTCTTACATATTCGTTTGGCTATCTAATTAAAAATTCTTACGATTCTGGTGTTTGCGTATTTCTTTTAAGTATTTTTCTTCCAGCCTTTTTTTTTCATTCAAATGGCGAATCAATCTGTTTGTGTTATTTTTTCTTCTGCAGGAGACGTGTTTGATGTTTTAATCTACGCAGTCAGATTTGTGTGATGCGTTCTAAACATTGATATACAATCACCTGTGAATGTCTATTTTAATAAGTCCTCAATGGTCTAATGTTTAAAAAATTTAAAAATCATAAAATTAGTTTCGAATCAAATTGGCTTTTGTACTGTCTATTGCCAGGATAAATATAATTTTCATAATACCATTATCCACTTAAAACAATAGTCCCTCGCTTTATCTAAAACAGTAGCACAATTGATTTTTATTAAGTCGCAATCTTTTATTCGATTTGAAATCATCGGAGAGCCGAAGAAATGGAAATAAATCATTCGAGCGTTATAATAATAAATACACCAAGCGATAAGGACATTATCTCGAGTGCTCCTCGCCGCGAAAAAAAAAAGTCTGCTTAAATAGTGCATTCGTTTGTATTAGTCAACGATTTTTAATCGTCGAACTTTATTAATTCAGCCAATAAAAAGTGTATCAGCCCGAGCAAACAAACTAGAGCAAACTGAGCGCGCTGCCCCGTGAAAAAAAAAATCAAGCGAGAGGCGCCCGCTCCGTCAGCTGTCATCAAAAATACTGGTATATAAATCATATAAGCTCGTCCTCGATCTGCATTCAGTTGCGCAACGCATAGTCTACTGTCTGCCGCTTGGAAAGCGACGAAACGAGCGGCGTTCGCTCGATCGATCGGCCAAGTCGCTCGACGCGAAAAATCCCGCCGAGCTGCCGCGCGAACAAAAAGTCGACCCTCGCCGCGCGCGGCTCCGCGTGCCGCGACGCCGGACAATAATAAATGCGAGAGGTGGAAAGGGGGGCGGCGGGGGCCGGGGAGTCGGCAAAGGCGCGGGAAGGGCGGCGCAGAGAGAGGGGAACACCGCCGCGAGCGTCAAGCGCGCTCGCCTCGTAATTGACGCAGGAAGTCTAATCGAGCGTCGAATTCGAGGCGCGAGAGCGCGGCGGCGACGCAATCGCGTGTGCACGCACACACACCGCCGCGCACCGCCGCGCAGGCAGAGGTCGAGTCTACATATAGACGCGCTTCGATACGCGCTTGGCTGCTCACCTCTCTTTCGCGCCGTGGCAGTATAATGCCCGGCCGGCGCGAGCAAGGAATTCTTATCAGGACCGCGCGCGAGCGCGCGGCGAAAATATTTTGTTTACTTACAGCGCGCGTCGATGGCACCCGGAGTTTTAGTCTCAAAAACGGCGCGCGTGGCCGAATGTTTTCCTTTCTCCGCGCCAATTTTAATGCGGCGGCCGACACGTAATTTTATAGGATTAAAGCCGCTAAAAATCGCTCGTGTACTACAGTCGGGATGATTTATTCGCTCGCGCGATGGAAAATACGCGCGCATTATGTAAATGAAAGAGCGAGAGAGAGAGAGAGAGAGAAAAAAAAAAGAACGTCCGCTCGGGGCACACGAGGCTAAATTCAAATTGGAACAATAAAGTTTCAGCCGGAGGCGCGTCGAATTCGCGGAGCCCAGCCGCGCGTGGACGCAAAAAGTCGCGCGGGAGATCGCCGCCGCCGCCGTCTCATCTCGTCGGTTCGCTCGCTCGCTCGCGCGCGCGCTCCGGCTATTGCGTCACTCGTGCGCGGCTCTATCTCTCTCGGAGCGGCCCCTCTCCCCGCGTTCGCTCTTTCTTTTTTATCTCCCGAGCGACGCCGCCGCCGCCGTTCTCTCGCTCCGCGCGGACGACCTTTTTTTTTTTTTTTGAATTCGGGTTCGCCGCCGGCGGTGAACATTTTTTGGCACGGCGAAGGATCACGCTCCGCGGCTCTCTCGCTCGGAGCGCGCGCGGGCTGGACGCCGCCTCTCGCAGGCGGTTTACTGCTAGCTCGACCGGTCGAGGGCTTTTTCGGAGTATATTGTTGCGCGCGGCTCCGGTCTGTTAGCGACGAGAGGCTGCGATTCTTTCGGGGACGCGCTTTCACGAAATGGATATTAAATTCGGAGTCAGATATGGAGTTTATTATTATTATTATTATTATTTTTTGAACGATTTGAGAAGGATTTTTCGCTGTATTTTTCTGTCGCGATGTTTTTGCTCCGTTTTTTTTTACGATTGTTGTCTCACAATCGGTGTAGCGATAATGTTTTGGTGCTCCGTTTAAAGTTAATTGGTTGTTAATTGAGACTGGTCATTTCTTCTCGTAATTTCCGAGCTTCTTGTTCATTAGCATTTTGGAGCAATCATTTTTTTTTTTAGTAGAGAAAGGTATAATTTCTATTTTAACTAGATTTCTGAAGCTGCACTTTTTAATTATGATGATTCAATGAAAGTGCCGTATTAGAGTTTACTTAATGCTCACGCACTCAAATAAAGCTAATCATACGGCAATTAAGCGTAACTACCGGTTTTCCCGTGCAATAAACGCGTAAGTTTGCATTACAATCAGCAAAGCAATTTACGTCGGGCATGTCAACAAGCATTCTCTATCTCGTCTCAATCCCGCTCCTCTGACACGCGTACAAACTGCAACATTGCCGGTAACAATGTAGCATTTATGAATGAAAAACACGCCTCGTCTCGAGTAGCAACCGAGATTCCGAGCCTCGGATTTATATCGCCCGGTTTCCGCGAGGCTCGCGCGGCGGCTAGTGCCGCAGCTGCCAATTTTTCGCCGTCGCAACGAAACGTCACCCGAGAGCAATTAGCGACGGCTCGCTTTGCTTGATTTTTCGCTCGAGCATTTTTTTCTCGCCTCTTAATTTTCTCTGAGACTCCTCTCCACCTTCCTCGCTCGCTCTCCGCGCTCGTTCCCGCTTATACACTTCGTTTTTCGTGCCCGCACCTCGCGGCGGGCAACTCGAAAACGGTAGTGCCGCGGCACCGCCTCTCGCGTTTCTCGCCGTCTCTCCTCTTTCTCTCTCTCGCTCCCTCTCGCTTCCCCTCGTTCGCCACGCACACACGACCAGGCCGCCGCGTATCTACACGGGCACCGGGCGAGCTCGTCGTCGTCGTCGTCGTCGTCGGTTCGCGGCGGCGGCCCCCTCGTCCCGCGCGCGTTCGTCGCGACAGCTACTCGCCGCTCCGCGAGATCGAGGTCTTTTCTTTCGCGCGCGCGCAGCGAGGCCAAATAACTTGAACCCCCCGCACGCGCGCGCCTGTGTGTGTGTGTGTGTGTGTGTGTGTGTGTGTGTGTGTTCGCGCGCCAGCGTCCATCCGTGTGCGAGAGAGGCTGACGCACACGCGACGCGAGAAGCCGACGAAGGCGTTTTCGTGAGCGAGAGGGAGAGAAAAGAGAGAAGAAACGAGGAGGCTCTTCCTTATCGGGGCGCGCAGCAGAAAACAAAGGAGAGAGAGGGGAAATTGCCCACGGGGTTCGCGCGTGCGTGTGTTCGTGCGGCTGCCTCGGCGTAAGGCGCGCGAGGGGAGAGAGCGGCGATAAAGATTTACGGACGCCGACGGCCGCGGCGTCGGCGGAGGAGAAATTTATTAATTTGCCGGCTTATTGATTGCCTTTTTGTCGTGGACGCCGAGCGATGGCTTTTTCGCTCGAGCTTTCTCTCTCTCGCGTTTGAGCGGCCTATGATTTTTTTTTTTTTTTTTTTTTTTATTTGCGGAGAGAGCGACGAGGGGTCGGTGTGTAACGGTTTAATTAGTCGAATGTAGCCGATTGGTGCACCTATCGGATTCTCGTTTTTGCGGTGCGACTGTACGGGTTTTTTAAAGCCTCTCTTCGCTCTTTTTTTTTTCGCAAGCGCCGGGGATGCGTTTATTGTGCTTCGATACCTCGTGCAGTTATTTGAATAGCTTCGAATTATTGTATTTGGAGCGCCTCATAGTTTCCGGCCTGTGATTAAGCTTTTTTTTTTATTTTTTTTTATTCGAGGCATTTTATTGAAAGCTTCGAATAGGGCGACGAGGTGTAGCTGTTTACACGTTGGATTTTTATTTCATGCTTGCGATATTTCACGTTTTTTTTTTGTCGTTTCGAAAGAGAGAGGGAACGTTTTGCCGACTTTATAGTTCCATACATCAAACAAACACTTGTTCAAGTATATATTTTATTCAAGTGAAAAGCAAGTACTGAATTTAAAAATCAATAGAGCAACAGGTTGTCAAATTCTTGTAAATTTTACATTGCGTTATAATGTGATTTATGAGGCGTACTAATAACTACTAAAAACGTAAAAATTTTAATTTTCAATTGCAGACGGTCAATAAAGTTATCAGCCGGCATCCGTAAATTTTCAAAAGCCATTCATAACTTTTTTTTTTACTACCTCTCAACGTACTCTTATATTCTCGTACTATAGCGATTATAGCAGTTTACATTCTGCGGCAGAATCTTTACTGCGCTCGGGGGAAAAACTAGTTTGTTGAATCTCGGAAGATAAATATCTCAGTAGTGGCGAATAAATGTAGAAACAATGTATCACTGTCGACTCATTCAGTTTCGCTCGCTTTTTGCGATTTCGTAGTTGATATAAGCTATAATGGTTCAATTAGTGTAATAATCCGTTATCGCCGCGTGCAGTTTATCAACGGCGAAGATTAAAAGATTAATTTATGTATAAGCAAGATCAATTAACAGTGTGAAACTCCTAATTTCATAATTTTAGCAAATTAGTAGTATAAATCAACGCTCGATTAGTTACGTAACCGCACGAGAGTGTGCGCAAAACATTACGCTTGAAAAATAACTAAAAAAATCGCCCGACGCAAAATAAGCTTCGTAAAATTTTAACGATCCCCCCGTTCCCCCGTCGAATCGATCACGAAAAGGAAAAAAAAAAAATTACTTTGTAATTTTCGCAATATCCCCCCATCCGCGAGTGGAGTCGGGTCTGTGTGGCGCTTGGAAAACGGCCGCGGCGCGTCTATTTTAAAACGCGGCGCGCCAAAAAACAAAGAGCGAGACAAAGATATCGGGGGCAGCGGCGGCGGCAGCGCCGACGGGCGGGCGAGCGAGCGCGCGAAAAAAAAAGGTCAGAAACTCGCGCGGAAGGTGGACTGGTGTTCGGGCTCACGAGCTCGCCCGACGACGAGAGACAAAGGCGCGGGGGGGCCGCGGTCCTAGGAACCGACGTGGGGGACAGGCGCGGGGGGAGGCGATGGTCAGAGGAAAGGCAAAATCGATCGACGCTTCTCCTCCCCTCCTACACGTACGCCCGCACACACATACACACAGCCGCGCGGCCATCCGCTCGCGCTCGGTGTTCGCGACAGCGAGAAGCCTACGCTCGCGCGCGCTCACATACGCGTGTGCGCTCACACACTCGGCGAGCGCCTCAAGGAGAGAGAGAGAGAGAAGCCGGGCGTACAATTAATTTTCACCTGCCTCCCCGGCGGTCTTTCGCGGAAAGGATAACCGCAGCCGCGACGGCCGCACGTGTATTTTATCGCGAAATTTCGCAAGCGACCGTGTGCGAGGCCGAGCGAGCGGGCGACCGACCGTCCGAGTGCGCGTCGGAGAATATAACGGCTTTCTTTCTCTCTCTCTCTTTCTCTTTCTCTCTCTTTCGCTCGCTCGCTCTTTCGGCGTGGCACCACACGAAAGCGCGAGCGTCCGCGGACTTTTTATCGGGGCCGGCGGGGCGAGCCGAGCCGAGCGCGCCGCGGATCCGGACGCGAGATATCGCTTTTTATCGGCCTCCGCTCTCTCGGCTCGCCTCGCTCGCTCTCAGCCAGCCAGCCAACGGATTTTTCCTATGCCCCGCAGAGCCCTCGATTTTCAGCGCGCCCCCGCGAGGTTTTCTCTCTTTCTCTCTCGCTGTACGCGAGACTCGCTGCCGAGCGCGCGCGGATTCATTTGGAATTTTTATCTATTCCGGACTTTTTTTTCTTTCTTTTTTTTTTTATTCGGGAGGGGAATTTTTTTTTCTTCTTTTTTCGGAGACCGTGACGGGAGAGAAAGAGTGAGAGAGAGAGAGAGGAAAAGAGGACGCGAGAGTGCGCGCCGCGTGGCGACCGTGCTTCGGAATTTCACAGCAGCGACGTTTGCGCGGGATTTTTCGGGAACGCCGGAGATTCTTTCTTTTATTTGGCAGGCGGGCTTTTCCGGCGCAACTCGGCGCACCGATTTTCGCCTCCCCCTGGTCTCTTTTCATACCGTCGGCACTGTAAACAGTTTGCGTGGCGCGTCGCTGTCGTAATAATGTTTTCGCGCGATGTTCGCTCTTATGCTTCCGAAATGCGAAATAATTACTAGATAATGAATGCTCCGTCTCTTGAAGTACATTGTAAACAAATTTTTTTATTTCAATCATCGCTCTATTGATTCATACAATATTTATTTATACATTCCCGCGTTAAATTTATTTAGCTAAATGAACACGCTTTAGATTCGTAAAGTATCAATAAATGTATTTATAAGATAAATTTATAAATTCAATAGCTGTATCAATCGGAGAATGCAAGAGGCATCAGAAATCGTGACAGTGAAGTTACTCAACGGGCCGATCAAACGCGTCTGGCTCACGGCGTACGATCGATTAATTATCACTGCGTGTGTATCTCTCCATATTCAAGCGCGTCATTTCACGCTGCCAGAATGCCAGCGTCTAAGTGCGCAATTACACCAGATACGCAGCACACAGTCAGGGTGATCGTCGTAAATTATGCGCGCCGGACGATCCAATTAGAGGCTCAGAAGAGAAAGAGACGCTATAGCGCCTCGGAGCTAGCCGCGCATTTTTCTACCTGAGCCGCTCGTTTCGCCTCGGCCGACTTCTTCGAAGCGTCCTTAACGCGGAGTCGCCTCCCCCATGCATGCCGTCGAGAAACCTCGGGGCGGCGCTAATCCGGGCGCATAACGATTTCTCGTATCGCCCGGCGAAAAACGAGGCTCCGCGCGAAGAAGATCGGAGGGGGGGAGGTCCGGGGCCGCGTTAATAACCCCATTCAGACTAGATTAACCGGCAGTTTAGCGCAGAGCCGATTTTATCCGTGCGACGCGGCCGCCAGATTATGGCCGCCGCTTATGTACGCCGCGCTGGGTTTTCCCGCGTATTATACCTACCAATGCGCGCGCGCGCGCGCCGATGCACTTTGCTCTCTCCCCGCGTCGTCGAACCGCCAATTATTCGCCGGGGTTTACCTACGGCTCGCACAATGAGCCCCGTCACCCGATGAGTTCAAAGTGTTTAAGCACTTGCGAAGTGTTTATTTTTCCGCGCTCGCGTTGGCGCTCGGATGATTTGTTTTTCGCTTTCTCTCGAGCACGCCCGGCCGCGATAAAAGACCCGCTCCCCACGATCGAGCGTGCCTTTTTTTTGGCCGCCGAGTCCTCGATATTTCGCAGTTCGTGTATTATATCATCGCGGCTCTTGAGCAATTCATTTTAGCCCCGAGATAGATCTCCGCACATTTTTACACGCTTTCAATGTTATCGCGGAGGACGGCCGATTTTAATGAGAATAACCGGCAATTATCGCGAAAATAGTCCAACAGGTTGTTAATGAGACACGCTCGCCGCTTATAAGACTAGGCTCGTTCGATTTACATATTTACGTAAAACGGCTCGATATGCGGGCCCCGACGGTCGCGTCGCTCGAATTCCGTTAAATCGCCGCAAGCTCGTTAGAATCAAAACGCCCTGGAGTCGGACCCTCCTCTATCGAGCACACGTCTCCGTTCACGCGAGGCCCGCTTGTATTTCAATCGGCGAAGTCAAACAAACGGCCTCCAGGCTCGCGCCTTTATCGATCGAAGCGAGTTTTCCGCGCGAGTGCGCCCCGCCGGCATCAATAAATCAGGACATTAACCTCGGCGGTGCTTTCTCGCTTTCTTCTTCCCTCCTTTTTTTGCTCTCTCACTCGCTCCTTTCGCGCAGGGCTTCGCCGCGGTATCAAACTTCGTCACACGTGACATTGAATCCCCGGCCGTCGGAGCCGCGGAGATTTGGTGCTGGAGCGGCGCACAAAGCGCCGGGGCTTTAAAGGCTAAAAGTGCGCGCGGCCGGAAAGCAAAAACTTGTTGCGAGCTCCGAAAGCGTCCTGACCCACTTTTAGCGCCGGTGTACGTGCGTGCGCGCGAGAGCCGCGCGACCGAGAGTGTATAATTATCGCGCGGACGCTCTTATGTACAGCTCTCCGGTACTCTCGCCAGCGCGGTAGTTTTCGAGAAGCCGAGGCTCCAAAGTCGCGCGCAATTTTGCGGATCGAATGTGCGGCCTTTACGAGGCGACGCACTCGTTAGCTCCTTGCTTCGTTCCTCGGGCGAAAATCAAACTTTAATGGCTTTGTTTTAGTTCGGGGAGAGTCATTAATTAAGTCGGCGTCGAGGGGGACAGATGCTGGACTGGATTTGCGCGAGCATGCGATTGTTATTAGCACATTCTTAATGTGACCCATTTAGTGGGAGACGAGTTTTGAATGTCTCGGAGTGACGGCCATTGAAAGGCCTTGGCTGGCGTCGTCAACTTTCGTTTTGTTTACATTTCGAGTGAAAGGGAGTCGGAAAAAAGTAGGAGGTAATACGTACGGAACCGAGGTATGCCTGTTGTTGTCTGTAGGGCTCTAACCTGCTGTGCAATTGTCGGTAAATCTCTACCCCACTCGAAGTTTACATTCTTGTAAGTTCAAGTTGAAGGTTGCCTACTTACTTAAAGCAGTAGATTCGACACGTTTTTTGAGAACAAATAGTCCGGTTTCGTTGGAAATTTAAATAAGAGAAAGTGAGTAATTTATAGACACTGCGTGTATACGAATAAAGTGCTATCAAAATTTACACGATCCGTAGAATATGAGGCAATATCGTAAGGAATCGTTTGTAAGCTTTTTTGCTGATTTAGTACGTGCGAGCTGAGAATTTCCATTGGTCTAACTAAGTTTCCAGTATTCAGCAAAATCGAGACCTAACTACTGACATTATTACATTTTAATGACAAAAACAAAAAGCAGACGTGCGCGTTATCAATATTTACGATAAAAAAAAAAAGTTAAAATGTTTCAATTAACAATGACCTCCAATAAAAAATTAATCCCGCCAGTGGATCGCGAATCCTCCGAAGTCAGAGAAGGCAGCGAGTCAGTAATAAAATTTAGCCAACATATTTTACGGGAAATAAAATATCAGCGGAGTGGCGGCGTATCGGCATATTGGCGTAAAATTCAGCCGAGCCAAAAAGCAAACACGTCGAAAGCGACGGAGTCAGCATTATCTCGGCCTTATCCCGGGCACGGCCGCGGGTAGTATCGGGCGAGCGCGCCGCAGCCGTTAGCGCTCGCGCATTCTTTCGCGGGTGTATATCTTCCTCTCCTCCTCTGCCCTCCCCCCCTTCCCATGCGGCCGCGACTCGTTTGCGCGCAAAAAAAAAGCGACGGCGACGCGCGGACGGACGCGGAGCTCCCGCGAGTGCCTCGCACACATCGCCGCGCAACTTTTCGAGCGCACGCACACGCGCACCGCACCGGCCGGAAAGATAAGGACGCGCGCTGCTCCGACCGCCTGCCTCTCCCTCTCTCGCTTTATAAAACTCGACGCGCGAGCGAACGAAAAATACCGCAGGCGAACAAAAAAATAAAGAAAAAAAAAATTAAAAAAAGAGCGGAGCGACCGAAGGAGGCGCGCGCTGCGTCACAGCGATTTCGGCGTATAAATCCCCGCGGCAATTCGCTCGCGCGCATAAATCGCGAACACGTGCGCCACGTACGCCGCGCGTAAGTATGCGGGTGCGCGCCGCTGACGCGGTGCTCGCGGGCCCGCGAGCGTCGTATAAGGCTTCGCCGGCGAAGCGACGCCGAGGATAAATGGCCGAGGCGGTGGCCACGGCGCGGTGGAGAGGAGGGTATGGGGCGATGAAAGTCGAGCGGCGCCCATGGGTTCTGCGCCTCGGAAAATTTCGGGGTGCCCGGCGGGTGGAAAATAAAAGAGAGGAATGCGGGAGGGAGGGGAGGGGAAGTGAAATTTCGGCGAGACCTTGGCGGAGGAGAGACTCGGCGGGGCCCGTGGACGCGATTTCGCTGCTGGCATTTGGTTGGGCGGTGCGTCGCAGTGACGGCTTTGAGGCACCGATGACTAAAGCGTATTGAATTAAATGAGGAATAATTTATTGGAGCCGGCCGGGTGACTCGGACGATTTATTATAAGTCGGAGATCCTGCATAAGTAGCGTAACTTATTTGCCGAGATTATTAAGCGATAGTAGTGTTGTGAATGTACGGCTCAGTAGGTAGAGATTATTTGACTTGAGGAAACGTAAATAGAACTTAATGATTCTAATGTGAAATTTGCATATGCTTATAAACACACACAAAAAAAGTTCATATATAGAAACTGATCGTTGACACAAACACTTGAGTTTATTTAGATAAGGGAAAACTTGGTGAATTCACTTGTAAAACATCGATACGATTAAAGGTAAAGGTTCGCTATTATTAGAAGTTGATTGTGCAAATTAAATGCATAAAATTATAAACCCGAGAAAGAGTTATATCAATTCTTTTAAAGTTGAAATTAAAGCAACATACTTTATGTACACGAATTGAACCTTTTATGAACAATTTAGCGATGCGGTACTTTATTCTCGTATATACGAAATCGATTCGACTCAATTATTCAATTTAAATTATTGGTATAAAATTTTAGTAGCTCTAAAAATATATTCGATCGCAGCCAACATTTGTAACATGCGCCCATCCATTTGACAAAAATAATAATTCATCGTATATATTTTAAAAGTAAATGGAGAGAAAAGAATATAAAGATTCCACGAACGCTATCGGAATCGCGAGAACAGAATTTATCGCGGACTTTTTCAGCCGAAAGCGGCGCGAGCGATAGGCGGCGTCGGTGTCCCGCGGACAAACACGTTTTCCATCGAGACTCGCCTATCGCGGCGTCCGTGAGCGCGCGTAACGTCTTCATGCGGCCTGCGGGGCTCTCTTCTCTCTCTCTCGCTCGCTCGCGAGCCTGCGCGAAACCGAAACGCGAGCGCGCCGCCGGAGAGGCCGAGATAATTCGAAAAAACCGGCTCCCCGAGACGCGGGGGAATCGATGCGAGACCGGTTAATTTCGCGCGCGAGGCGCGACTCGCTCGCCGCGTGCGCGCGCGATATACAATTTGTCCTTGTGGCTCTCCGGGCTCGCGCGTGTGCGGCTTTTCTTCGACGTCGCCGCACTTTTTTTTTTTCGCTCTCCCTTCCTCCGCCTCTCGGCCGCTTTGTGCGCGAGCGCGAGTTTTTCGAGGCGACGGAGATAAAAAAAGGAGCGCGCCGCGAGACTCGGCTGATCGATAGAGGTTCTCCCGCGAGCGGCGGACCGCAAAATAACACAGTCGCGAGCTAAAATATTCAGCGAGAGCCGCGACGGCGGCGCGCGCTCGTGCTAAAAATGACTCGGGGTTTCGCGTCGCGACCGACTCGCCATTCTTTTGCGGACCCCTCCTTTTTTTTCCGACGTCTCGATTCGAGCCGGGTACGTAAGTACACACGTATAGCGCTCCGAAAGTTTTCGTGCGAATGCAAACACGGGCGTTTGGCGATTTTTTTTTTTTTTTTATCAATTAAGCGTAAACGTGAGTAAGCATTTTACGCATTTTTAAGGACTTTGCAATTTCTTTGGAGTATACTTGCGATTGCGCTGAGAAAACTACTCTCTTTAAGAGTAACATTTATAATGGTATATGGTAAAGTGAAGTCAAGTAGCTTAAGAGTATCGAAACTTCGTATACTTATTGAGTGAAGGAGTTACTTTGAATTAAGTATGTTTACTTTTATCAAACATTACTTACGAGAGAGTACTTCAATCTTCGTCCGATCGCTTTTGTCATTTTTTGTTTTCGCTCGACTCTTACTTCGAACTCTCTGAGGAATATTTATTATCTGTTCGTTGCATAACTGCGTCATAATTAAGCAAGTAGGAATAAATGCATCAACGTAACACGTGCATAAACAAAAGTAATTGCAAACGAATGCCGTAGTACTTAACGTTTAAATTTATTTTTAACTTCCTAAATATTTACCTTTGTAAACGCGCGGGTACAATAATAAAACTTTTTTACTTTAAAGTACGGCCTTTAATACACTAATTAACTATGCCTTTGATAAGCTCGATTTTAATAACAATTAAACTGGCTTTAAAAGCCGCGCACTCTCTTCTCCCGGTGTACCACGCTTCAACGAAAAAAAAAAAAAAATACGCAAATCAACAATTTATTAAAAATGCTCGCATCGCTCGCGCCGCGCGCAAACGTTTGATTAAAAGTAAACAACAAATATTTCACAAAGCAATTCAACGTAAAAACACGCGGACACATGCGCGCTCAATGGCCGGGCGCAGTTTTCCTCTCGCGTATAATTAACGCGCTCCAGCCTCGCATCCTCGAAAATTCCTCTCGCGCTTTATTTTCATTTCCCTCTACCCTGGGCTCCGCGTGCACCTCTCTCGCTCTTTCCCTGCTCTCCCTCGTTTTCATTTTTTTTTTTTTTTTTTTTTTTTTTAATATATTTCGTTCGCAGCGGCGAAAAAGAGGGTGACCGGGGTAAAAAGCGCGCACACTCACGCACACACAGGCCTGCATCAGAGGGGGAAGGGGGCGAGCCGCGGATATGTAGGTCGAGCGTGAAATTCCTCATCTTTGAACATTATCTCAATTTTACGAGCGAAAATCCCGCGGAATTCCCCCGGTGCGCGCCGCTGGACGGGCGAAACTCGCGCGGAGAATTTTCCGTCGCGAATTTTACGTAATGTCCAGAGGGGGGAAGGGGCGATGCGGGGCAGGAGGAGGAGGAGGAGGAGGAGAGCGGGGACGACGGCGGCAAAGCTCGCGCGAGAGGCAACGAGATTGAGGATCGATATTCACCCTCGGGAAAAGCCGGCGCTCACGTACGCGAGGGAGCCCCGTATATATACGTATATATAAGCGTGTATATATACACCTATATATACCTATACCTTCCGCGACGGGCAAACGAAGGAGGGAGGCAGAGGGAGATAAAGTCTCTACGTCCGAGCTCGCTCACCAACATGGGCGCACACGCTCGCGCGTAATCGCTCCCAAAGAAGAAATCCCCGAAGCGCTCGCCGTCTCTCTCGCACGCTCCTCGCGCACTTTGCCGCTCCGGCGCTCTCGCCTCGCTCGAGTGTCGCTGTGTGCGATGTAGACACCGGCGACGGCGTGGCGGGGGGAAGGGAGCCGGGGGGGGAATCAATTGCGGGGGAGAATTGATGAGGGAGGGATAGGGAGAGATTAAAAAGCGCAGGAGTAGATGGAAGACGCGCTGCTTCGCGGCTATTTTCTTTTACGCTCATTTCAGGAAGTTTACTGCCCTATAAACAGACGGAAACATCATAGAGATGAAAAGGTCGTAAATTACGCTCTCGAGCGGACACCGAGTGCGCCCGTACAAGTTCGTCCGATTGCACGCGGGCGATCCGCCGTCGTTATGCTTTTGGCCTCGTGCGTGCGCGTGTGGGTGTACACTCGTAATCGCGCGCGAGCTGTACATTCTTTTCCGCGGGTCTAGTTCGGATGAGTGACGATCGCCTAGTGTCTTTTATACGCCATTAATCGCGGAGTACTAATTGCTTTTACGAGCTGACCGGCTTTGGTGGGTGGGGGGGGGGGGGGAACGCCTCGCACGAGGCCTGCGGAAAATGATTAGCGAGGTTTAGCCCCGCGTTTTACGGTGCTTATTTTGCCAAACTAATTGCTGCGAATTTTCGCCACTTAATCTTCCGTTGTTCCCCTCGCGCTTGCAAATCATCCTTTTAAAGACGAAAAAGTTTTTTAATGTTCTTCGTTGCGACTAAACGGTCGCGAAAAAATCAGTCATACAAATGTATCTTTAATAATTATGGAATGTAATCGAAAATTTTTTCGCTGATTGTTGATAGCCAATGTAATTTATTAGTGTAACGGCAAGAGGAAATATTTATTTTTTTCATGTATATTCGGACAAATTACTACCGAATTTAATTGTAATGACTCTCTTTTAATTAACAAGGTTCAACAGGGATATTAAAGGCGATATATCAGTTTTTAAATCATATTATATTGACGTCACCGAGCTACGTAGTCGCACGTGGCGTGTCCGTGACGTCACGCTCAATCTTTAATTAACGACGGCATTTCAAATATAGGCAGGTTAAAGGTGAGAACTAGAAAAAAAAATCATCGTAGTTTATAAACTCGGCAATTAAATTGTTAAACTTAAACTAGTATAGCACACCCATTTACGTAACCAAATTCCGTTGTTTATATCCTTCTAATGCCAGTGCGATGGTCTCTCTCTCAAGCTTTTAGAGCTCAATTTTCTTAGGCCCCGTCTCCCGCGAGCTTTATTCACACTTAATTATAAATAACGTCCGCGCGCTATGAATGAATGCGATAGTTTCTCGGATTATTACTTACTTGCCAAGAATCACTTAGCTGCAACTAATCAATGCCCCGCCAACTATCCATTACATCTATCGTATAAATTATCATACATAACAGAGCGTAACAAACTCGGCTAATCGCACTTACGATACGCCACATTCGTAAAAGCACGCACGTCCCAGTCCAATTATTCCGAAACATTGAACCCTCGCACTCGCTCTCGGAGGTCAACTCCGGAGCGAGAGGCAAAAAAAAAAGGCCTCGTAAAAAAAACTGGGGCGCGCGCGCACACACACACAAACACACACGTACCGAAAAGTCGGCCCCCGCGCTATCAATTTTCCGAAATTCCCCCGACGCCCGGTCGAAATTACGGGCCGGGTCGTTCTTATATACGCGCGTCCGGTCTCCCCGAGCGTTTCGCGCGCGTTTCGCTGTGTGGGAGAGCCGCGCGCGAGCAAAAACACGGCCCGGCAAAGCCGCTAATGCGACAAAGTCAAGTTGCTCGCTTCGCTAAACTCGCTCGCGGAAGCCCGTTCTTTGTCGCTCTCCTTTTTTTTTTATCCGCCCGCCTGGCTTTTACACGTGCGCTTCCTGTTTCGTTATATTATTTAGTGTAAATTCGTTACTCCGGCCGGGGCTCTCCTTCGCGCTGATGTCGACGCACCCGAGCTGCTGATGTTTTGCCGAAATGAAAGGCTTTTCGCGTGCCACTGCGTTCGCGAAAAATTTCAAACTCGTTTGCGAATGTTTTTACACCTTTGTATCGCCAACTTTTCTACGTCGAATCTTTTGTTCTATTTCGCCTCTTTTGTAATCTTATTACGATGCCTCTTTCTTTTTTTTCGCAATATTCTAAATAAACTTCAGTGTTATACACGAAGCAAACTGGTTATACTGCATTTTAAGGCTCATTCGATAGCCTTAAAATGCATAATTTTTTCTGAAAATCGGTATGTGTAACTAGGAAACTTGAGTTTCCTTTTTCGCAACGAGTATCTTATAGAAAGTGCGTTATGCGCTGACGCAGCGACCAGTTATAATAAATTCGGCGAATATATAAACTTTTGAACCGCACCCTCGTCAGCAGCGAAATTTTTCCAGCACCCTACTAACGAAAATGCGCGACTGCATCCTCGGCGTCAGCGCGAGTTCGCTTGCTCGGTGCATCCCGTCCCCCTACAGCGCAGGCCGAGCGAGATTGCAAGGGACCGTACCCCCGTGAGGGCGCATGCATTTTCACGCGTGAACGAGGAGCCGCGCTCGCACACAACCGAGAGGCAGCTTTGCGACCGCCGCCTGTGTGTGAGTGCGAGCGCGCCCGCTCGTATGTTTGCTTCTCGCGTTCCTCGGCGGCGACGTTGACGCTCGGCGGCCGGCGTCGCTTTTATCCGCACGCTCGGACGAGCAGCTCCGGTGGCAGCCCTGGACGAACTCGGCCCTGAGATAGCGCACCCAAGCGACCGGCCGGACGAGGGCTGCACAGAGAAGAGAGGCCGACGCGCATCGGCCGCCGCTGTAAGCGTCTCTATACCTGTATATACACACATATATATATACAAGCGCGGTTCGTATAGCTGTAGCCGAAGCCCTCGCGGACCTGCATTACGGACGCGCGGGGGAGGGGGTGGACGGGGGGGTCGAACAGCAGCGCGTAGAGGGCGGCTATGCCGGCGACGCGCGCGCCGGGAGGGACTGTATATTGGACGCGCTGGGCGGCTCTAAATTGAAAAGCAATTTTTAATTCAGCCGGTATTAATTTGGCGGGCGGCGCCCTTTTCACCCGTCCTTGTTTTTCGCCGGTTTTATTCATTCGGCCTGCAGCTCGCCCGGGGCTTTTCGCGCGCAGGCTTTTCCGAAGGACTTTCCCGCCCGCGCGCCAGGAATTTTTCATTTCGATGCCCAAATATAATGCCGCACCGCTGACGGCGGATGAGGGCTTTAGCTCCATTTTACGACGCGAATGACAATTAAACACTTCGAGTAAAATGCATGCGCGCTTTAATTTATCAAGTAGACGGGATTCCTCGTCCCGATTGCGAGCGATGCGTGTTTTTTTTTTGCGCGCTTGCTCGGATTTTGCTGTTTTTTTTTTTCAGGAATTTTCTAATTAACCGCATTGCCCCTTTTTTATACAACTCGCGCCATCACTATTTAGTTAATGTAATATTCTTTTTAATTAAAAATCGTCCGCGCTTGCCTTCAAAATTGCAACCGCATTTAATTTAGTTTAGTGCGTTTAAAAACAAATTTTTTTTTATCCAAAATTCCATTTAATACGCTACGATTAAGAAACGTATAATATATTCAGACGCGTCGAAGTGCATCATTAATAGGATTTTTAATTATCTCCGCGCTCGAGCATGAACAGTAGCACATGCAGAAAATCCCGTGCGGCGATCCCTCGGATAAGCTCATTTCGCAGATTCGACGATCAAACAGCTAGGAGCGACTCGCTCGACAAACATCGGACGATCGTCAGCGACAAAAATAACAGACAATAAAGCCGCGCCCGGAGGGTCGCTCGGCGAGCCGGCGAAAAAGCGCCGGATCACGCGGACGTGTCGAAAATCGTGCGGGACGTCTTGCCCGGCCGTGTGTCTCTCCCTCTTCCCCATCGGCACGAAATGTTGATTCAATGGGCCGTAGAGCCAAGGGCCGCACGTGGTCGCAATCGTCGGAATTAGCCGCGCGCAAGTGGCCGATCATCGGCGAGCGCGCGCCCGCCGGCGAGGAAGGAAAACAATGGCCCCCGGGCCCCGGCGCGCAGCTGCGCTCTCGTCGCTACGTCCGCGTGCGAAGGAGGGAAATTTGCCCGCCGAGGAGCGCAGGTGTCGGGTGGCTCGTTTATATTTCGAGAAAAACTGCGGGCGAAATGCACCGACAGCGGAGAGCCCCGCTGCACACCGCACGCATCGACCGGGCTTGTCTTTCATTATGCACCACACCCGCGCGGATTCGAATTTACCGAAGGGGGATTATGGCGCGAACTTTTTTCCGTTTTTTTTTTTTTTTTATTTTGCGGACGGTCGATAAAACCGACTATTAAGTATTCAGCGGGGTTTCGCGCACATAAAAATACGAAATGAATGTTGCACGGCCAATGACGATTGCGCTGAAAAGGACTCATTATTTTTGCATTCGCGGGTTTAATGCCGCATATAACACACGCGCGGCAGTATCGAGCGCGTACGGCCGTCCGAAACGGAGGCGGTGCGCTCTTTTCGCGAGAGCTTTTCTGCCGAATCGAGAGATCCCGTATAAAATATCAAAAAATACGCCGGGTAGAGCGATTAATTTAAAAAAAAAAAAAGACGAAAAGAGCCGTAAAAAAGGGGAAAAAAAAGTCGCAAGAAGCCGAGAGGCGAGCAGGCAAAAAGCCAAAGCGCCGGGGATATAAAAGCGCGCATCGCGCGAATAGCGGCCTTCCCTTTTTCGCGAAAATAGCATCGCGACCGGGGGGGAGCGGAGTGCGCAGGAGGGGGGTGGGGGCGACAGTCGGTGCAGCGGATTACGCCGGCGGGCGCTGGGGGGCAGATTAGCGCGCGGACAAATAAACCGCTTGCGCTCGCCGGCGCATGGACAGAGGGAATTAGCTGTCAATGCAGGCGGCGCGCGAGAAAAATGCGAGAAAAGGCCTACCGCCGCGACGGCCTAGGTGTATTGGCGGCGCGGACGCGAGGGTCGGGAGGCGGGGCGGCGCGCGGGGAGAGACAGCTGCAGGCCAGGCGCGAGGGTCCGCGGGGCTACACAGGCCTGTGAGAGCTGCCGCCGCCGCCGTTGCTCGTTTGCCACGCGCGCGCGGGCGCACGGCTCTCTCCCGCACACGCAGACGCGAGCACACGGACGGGGGCAGCCGCGATCGAAAGCTTCGTCGCCGTGCACAGCACCTCGGCGGCGTCCCCCTCGCGCTTGGGGTGATCCCTTGGCGCGTCGCGCATAGCGGCGGCGGCGGCGGCGGCGGCGGCGACCTCTCCCCCCGGCCGCCGTCGCCGCGCCTCCTTCGCTCGCTGTCGCTTCCGTCCTCGTCTGTCTAGAAAGCGAGCGAGAGAGACGGCGAGGCCGCCGACTCCCCCATCCCCCGAGCCTCGCTCTTAGCGGAGCTCGCGAGAGATGCGGGAGACGCGCGGCCGAGCGCGTAGTCTAGCTTCTCCTCGTTTCCGAGGGTATGCAGGCGCGCCGGGTATAGCGGCGAGGAGCCCGGGGGGGGAGGGTTGGGTATACACCGAGCGAGCCTCTTCCTTCCTTCTCTCTTGGGCCCGTCTGCTATGGCCTGGCCAACTCGCGCTTCGGTAAATTTCCAGTCGGGAACGGGGGAGACCGCGGCTTTCCCTGGGGCTCCCGTGCGCCCACCTCCCCCACCTTTCTTTTTTTTTTTGTTTGTGTGCCGTGGAAAATGCGTCCGGGGGCGCGCGGATTTTCGGAGAGCCGGAGTAGTTTTGTGGAGGAGAAAAGGTTTGAAAAAGCTTGACTGATGACTTGGGGATGCCTTTGTTGGAGATGCGATAATTGTTATGCACAGCTTTGAAGTTTTTGCTGAAGGCCATTCGTCAGGTGCTAACCGTCAAAATTGTGACGGAAATAAATTACGATTTCATTTGTTTATTTTGCCTGCATCTTTATTCAGCGTAAAATAATACTGTCAATTTTGCAACCGTTAAAGCGGGGCTGATTATCAGTTTAATTTAATCGCTAGCTATCTATAAACAAGAAACATATAGATCTCTTTATCATATAATTTATTTATTTATTTATTTAATAATTTCTACGGACTAAAAAGTCCTTAAGTACAAAAATAGTTTTTTTTTTTAATTTTCAATCGCTAATTACTTGTAAAATCAATAATTACTGCTATCTTATTTAAACTTATTCGTCGGTATATAGTCAGTAATTACAATTTTGCACCATTTTTAGCGACGTTTTAAAGTTATTTGACACCATACCAGCGAAACAATAGAAAATAAAAAGTTAAGCATGTGCAAGATTTAATGTCTCACTATAAAAATTATGATCAAGGTGAAAATAGTACGCATTCTCATTAGTAAATTAATTTATATCCGACCCAAACAAACGATTCAATAAGCTGCAATGAACGAGGCGCGCGATATCTCAGAAAGTGTCGAAAAAAATCGGCACCCCCATTACGAATCCCCTCATCGGCGCATCTCATTTTGCTCGGGAGAGCAGCCTTGGCCCCCGCTCATGTGAATCCTCCGTCATCCAATTTCTTCCTCCCGCGGCGCTACACGCCTGCTCGCCTCCTCCACCCTCTGGCACGTCGTCACGCATCTGTCTGGATCAGCGCGCACACACACGCCCGCCGTATTCGCGTGACTGCGCGACGTTCGCGCAACGCGGGCTCCAGCGAGCATCGGCCGCCGCCCCGGACGCGCTCGAGAAGAATCACCGAGGGGTGAGCACGACAGGGGGAGAGGGCGACGCGCAGATGCCGATTTTTCCGGGGCCGGGAGCCGCTCCGCGGGTTTGATGACTCGACGGCCTCGTTCCGCGGCGCCGCGTGATATTTTTTCGATTCCCTATGCGCGCCGGCTGAAGCGGGGAAGGGGGCTGAGAGCGGCGCGTTTGCGCAGGCCTCATCTCGCTCTCGCGCTAATCAAAAATTCAATTAGGCCCAGTGCCGCTAATCCGCGTCCTCGGGCCGCGCGAACCTAATTTCGCGCGAAGCCCCGCATTAGCGCTCGAGCGTGCACCAGCCCCCCATATAGCTCATCCCGAAAAACTTAATGAATTGGCCTCGGCGCGGGAGCGCGAGGAGCGCTTAAACGAAAGCCGTGGACTGCGGCCGAGTGATCTTTGACGTGAGCCGGCGTGTAAATGATGCAACCGGGAGAGATTGCCTCTCTCGTTATTTATGAGAGCTAATCGACGCGCTGCGGGAATAAGAGAAGAGAAGACGCTTTAGCATTCTTATTTATTTAGCCGCTCTCGTGCGAGCTAAAATTTAGTTTTCTTAATCAAATTTCGCCCGACACCGGGAGGAGAAAAAAATGTTTAGCATCGTTTATTATTATATTTCTGGTACAATTGTAGTGCAGTTTATGTGTATAGAATTTTTGGATAAATTAATATTTAAGCACTTGGCACGCGTTTCTAATTATTTTTGCAATCGATTGTATTGGAATTACACTGAGAGAGGTGGGAAACATTGGTACGCGTTTTCTATCTGTATTCATGCCGTCACTTTTTTTTCTGGTTTGCAAGTAAAGTGGCGAGAATACTAAGAAGTAACTTTAAAAAAAACTTTTCCGATGTAAGCAGTAAGTAACACTGGATAATTAGAGTTTTTAAACAATTTTATTTTCTCCAGTAACAGTTTTCTTTACTTCATTACTACTAAATTGTATTAATAATTGTTTGAGGTATCGTTACGATACTATTGTTTCTAGAGACATGACATTGTTTGAAAAACTTTTTTTTTTATTCGCCTTTGCACACACTGATGACAAGAGAGAAAAATGCATTTTTCGCGCTCTAAATCAATCTTACATTTATCGATAAATGAACCCGCACGTCGCGCACCGAAAAAAAAAAACTAACGAGGTTTCAAGTTTTCGCATCCTCGCGCTATTCTAACGAGCTTTAGCTCGGAGGCGATGATGCGCGCGGGCTTGCACGCGATAAAAAGACGACGAAGTCGATTCGCGCGCCCTCGGTGCACAAAGGGGATGCGGGAACGGGGGCTCGGCGACCAGTCCCTGTGCAACAAACCCGCCGGACCGGAGTCACGTACGCACAAAGCAGCTCGGCGCTGCGCCTAGAGAGAGAGAAAGAGAGCAACAAAGTGCCGCCGGCGAACCCATATGAATCGCTAATGAAGATCGAATTTCGCGCCCAGCATCGGGAAACCCTTCTCCCCACTCCTCGGGCCGCAGGCACTTTTTCTCCGTGTGCGTGACTGCGAGCGATATAGCGCGGCCCGCGGAGGCGGCGAGGGCGGAGAGAGATGCAGGGGCGACGACGCCGGTCTCCGCTTTCTCTCGGCGGCCCCCGTATTTTCGGTGGGGTGGGCGGTACCGCGCCGGTGCTCGGGAGCCGCGCCAGCTCTCTGCGCGCGCCCTCACCCTCGTCGCGGGGAGATCGAGATTAAAGCGGTCAAGGATCCGTGGAGCGCGCGGAGGCCCCCGGGCGGGCGTAGGCGCGCGCGCGCGCGCGTATTGCGCGGCCGCCGCTGTATTGCGAGAGGCGACGCGGCCTCTCCTCGTTTGACGATCGGTTGTGGCCGCCTTGGGATGTGCGATTTTTCGCTCGAACTTTGCCGGAAGGACGGACTTTTATGGCGCCCGGCACTTTTATTGCTGGTCGTAAGGGAGCCGGCCGGCTTTCGCCCGAGCTCTGCGCCCACTTCGTTATTGTTCAAAACTGACTTTTCGAATGGACTTGAACTGAGTTTCCGAATGTGATTAACTGCTGCCTTTTAAGTCCCTTAAAAGCGGTACAATCGCCCGCCTTACTGCTGTTTTAACAGTAATACGGAAATTTCAAAGATTTTCTGTATATAATATTTCAAATTTGATTTTACGAAGTACATAGAATAGAATAGAGATGTAGAATAAAAGAAAGTAATCTTCAGTTTTGAACGTTCGAGTCTGTTCGTCGAAGTGACGGCGTTTATTTAGTGCGAATCACTTAATTTTGCGTCATTTATCAGGTAAATACTGGGAGTCGGAAGCGACAAAGTTTTCCTCGGTATGTAATTTGTATAGCAACTCCGGACCCTTTGCCTTCGGTCGGCTTTAAACGAATTCGTATACATGCGCAACCGGCGCGTCTTATACCGCAGTTATTATAAAGGCTAAAAGTGCACAAGTGCCATTATGATGGAGAAAGGGAGCACCGAGAAGGCCAAATTCATGAATATTAGGATCGACGTCGGGACGTGCTTAGGCGACCGCAGGCCTTTCCCCGGGATGGATGTACCTCGACCTTAGACTCCCGACCCCTTACGAGGAGGTTGGGAACTTTTGACTTCGGAATTAATTGCGGCCTGAAAATAATTACGGCTTATGCCGATAAGAATGGCGGTATAATTGCGCGTTACGGGGGCCCTTTTATTCGGAGACTGTTTTCGGGATGGGCAAGTGAATATTTGCCCGATCATATATATAATATGCTAATCAGAGGGTGCGTGGTTTATTGCGCGGCATTTTTTTTTAAATCGCAAATCATTCGCGCGTCACCGATAAAGAGACTTTGAGCACCGACAATGGGAAGAAAATCAGCGCCGAGCAGATGCTACTATGACTGAGCCAAGCCTCGTGTACAAAATCAATTTGCTCTCGCTTCAAGAATTAGGCAGAACCATGTATCACTCGCCGGTTGTCAATTAAGCGCACATCCAGCTCTCGAAAGTGGGCATTGTTTCAAAAGGAATCGCCACTGCTTTGAGCTCTCCCGCCCCCCCGAGAAAAAAAGTCTGCAGGGAACAAGACAATTTACACTAATCATCCATAAAATGCACTCTTCCACAGCTTGGTGCGGTGATAAGTTACAAAGGGCAATCTGCATAATGTACTTTTTTTTTCCTCCTCCGCGGGCGCACAAAGGGCCGCGACGCGCGTGTCGCCGGGGCTGCATCGGGCATCAGCCGACCCCCGAAAGTCGGCACCGCGCCCCTGAACAAAAAGAGAGACGGCGGTGTGCGCAAGGCGAAAAAAAGAGGCTCCGAGCCATATGCGCGCTCGTGAGCGCGGTGCGATCCCCCGCGACTTAATCAACTCGATTTACGCGCGATCGTCGGGCGCAGCGGAGGCGAGGCGTCGACGGCGGCCGACCGTTAAGGAAGCGACCCCCGGCTGCGCAAACACGTACGCCGCCGCCCGCTCACCCCGGGGCCTCGGCTCGGTGTGTGTGTGTGTGCGTCGGGTCCGCCGCCTAAATCCTCGGTGGCGCGAATCCCCCGCGACGCGCGCAGAGAGAGACGGCGGCTGCCGATAATCATCATCGATCGGTAATCTCGCGCCGGCCAAAGGGACGACGACGGAGCCGCCCGGGGGCGGCGGGGAGGCGGCCGAAGGGGGATAATTTCGCCGGCGAGCAGCAGCAGCGCGCCAGCGACGCCTTTGGCGCATTCCTCGGCCTCCGCCGTTCCGTGCGGCGCGACGGAGACGGGGCGAGCGTACGAGGCGCGAGGGAGAGAGAGAGAGGCGGCGCGCCGAAGAGTAGACGCGCGGGAGTAAGAAAGTGGGAGAATGAACGGGCTTCCCTCGACCCTCGCCTCTCCCCCTTATTTTGCAGAGAAAAATGTCTGCGGACGAGCGAGACGGAGGGGCAGGGACGAGGGAGGAGGGGGACGACGACGACGAAGGGACGGCGCGACGTTAAAACCCGCGTCGTGTTTCAGGCCGGCGTCGCCGTCGCCCCGTCTCTCTCTCCATCTCTCGCCCGGTCGCTCCCTCGCGCCCGGCTCGACCCCGCAGGGCGCGGTAATGCGAGGCAGGACGAGCGCGCGTCCCGCGGCGCGCGCGATCCTCTCGCGATTTCCCTCGCCGTCGTTCGCCGCGGGCGGTTCTCCCCCCTCGACGCGGCGGCAACCTCGCGCCTCTGTGTGCGCGCGCGCCCCTGCCGTGTATATGTAAGCTCGGGGCTCCGCCGTGTGCGTGTGCCCCCGCGCGCTCGCGGGGAGAAAAAGTCCGAGGGTAGAAAAAGAGCGCCTCGGACGCCGCGCCATCGGCAGCGGCCGCTCCCGGCTAAGTCGATTTCCGAAGTGGCCTCACCCCCGCGCGCCGCCCCCGGCGACGCGAACTAAGCCCGCCGCGTGTAGCTCGGCGAAGGGAAAATTCGAGCGACGCTCTCACGATTTTCCCCCCCGGACCACTCGCGCGTCGAATGGATGGCTTTTTGCGCAGTTGGTTGTATTTTTTTGTTTTTGTTTTTTTTTATTTTGCGAAACGCACACGCGCCGCGGGAAATTCGTTGCTTCTCGCTTGACCAGTTCTGTCCCGGTTGTTTGCCCTTTTTTTTTTTGCATTTGCTTTTTGTTGTTGATCGATCTCGCGAGAAAAGCACTTGCGCCTTTTTTCGGCTTTGACTTCGGCTAAACGTCAGGTCAATGGGATTTTGCGAAGTGCTACAACCTTGTTCTATCATGCGCAATTGATTATTTTATTATTAAATTATACTACTCTGTCAGAAATACTTCTGGTAGAGCGTATACACGCTTAATTCTTTCATCACAGTTTTCTGTTAAATAAAATAAAATAAACAGTGAACATCAAAAGCTATAAAAGGGCACCGATCAATCTGTTACAACCTGAAAAGTTTAAAGATAATGAAAAACGCATAACTTTTTTTTTAGCTTTATAGCCGCAAATAACGTATGTCTACTATTTTGGAAAAATATCGATTAATTTCAACATAATCGCTGAGTGACTGTAAAATCGTTATTTGCTATGTAATAATGAAGCTACAGTTATAGATCCCAGATCGATAATTATAAAGTAAACATTGTTAGCCTTTACAGGGAGTTTTTATGCAAGCATGAAATATGGAAAGTGTTTAAAAGGATCGTGAACGAAAAAGTACAATATATATAAATGGAAAAAATAGTAAAGTGATAAAACCAAGGGAGATGAATTGCACTAAACCTCCGGGATAAGAGCGATGTTTATTTGTAGATTTTTATATTTTAATTTCAACCGTTCAACTGGCAAACATGAATAATTAAACTAATATAGGGATTGTGCAAAGTAACTGCGTGAATAAGTAACGCTCGTTAGCTGAGTGGGTTTCTTTTTTAGCTAAAAATGACCGACAATGGAAATACACGATACTCTCATTACTTTTTTACGAGCGCTAACTCGAGCTTTCATGACTGTATATGTTGAACTTTAAGGGTACTTTGCTCTCCTTTTCACGGAGTTTAATATTACTTTAAGTAGGGTTTTCAAGTAAATATAAAAACGGTGCAAAGTGCGAGGCTTTAAATCGTTGCCAAAATTTTATTACCTAACCTAATCCGTTCTTCGCTAGATTGCGGTGATTTATGCAATAAACACCTCCGCCGTCTGAATGCGTCTAGACATAAGTGGAGTATAACAAAACCATTTTATACCGCTTATAGTGTAAGACGTCCACCGCTAATAACATGCAACCGTGTCGCAGAAAATTGAAATAAGCATTTGAAAATGACTTGCGAGCGGGGATTATCGGAGACGTCGTTAACGAAAATTCTCACACAAACCGAGACACAGCAATAAGAGCGCGAAGGGGGGTTCGGCGGAAAAGCCTCCTCTCGCGTCATAAACTTGCCTCGACTGGAGATGCGGCGGGCCCGGCCACGGGGAGGGGCCCCGAACGAGAGCCGCACGCAGGCAGTAAAAATCGCATCCGCGCCGATGAAAGGGAGACGTGGCGGCGGCGACGACCTAACGGAAAGAGAGGAGCTGCGCGCGCGCGGGCCCCGGGCTGGCGCGGAATTAGAGGCCCGCAGCAGTCGGTTGATAATTTTCTTCGCTCAGCGGGAGACCCGGAGGCCGGCGGGGGGGAGCCCGCTCTCCCGAGGCCATTGTTTAAAAGTGCGGCGCGCACTCGCCGCCGCTGCGTTTAGCCGCCTCGACGAGGAAATGACACTGTGAATCCATCACCGCGTCGTTGGCGCGGCGGTGACGAGCGCGACCGCCCGGCCGAGACCGCCGATTCGAATGCCGTGTACTCGGCCTTCGGCGCGCGACGAAAATTCACCGTGAACGAATGACGTTTATGACGTAAGGGTAGGATGTTTTTACGAGCGATTTTCGGAAGTAATCACCGTAATAAAATTGGGTAACGCCGGGATAGAAAAAAAAAAATATGTTTATGCGTGCAGTAGTGCCATTCGAATTGAGTAATCGATAGTTTGCGTAAACTAATTGAGCTCTGACGTAGAGGAGACGTTCTGGTACTCTAATAGTGACGTCGGGAGTCGCTAAGAAAGTTCGTTGAACAACATGCGACAACACTTCGTCCGACGAGCGGTTGGAGAGGAGAAAAAAAAACGGGGGGGGGGGGCATCCCTGGTTCTCGATAAAAATCGACGTCTCCGAAATTCTCGGTCCCATCCATCATCACTCCCCTAATTTATTACCTACCCGTGGCTTCTCTGAAAAATACGAATCAGAAAAAACGCAACTGACGAAGGAAAGAGGTGTAAAAAAGCGCGGGTTACACGGCTGACAGAAACAACGCGCTTCGACGATCGCCAAATTTCGACGACCGCAACGATTGACTCGATTATTTTCGCCCGGCCGTGACTCAAAAAAAAATTGAATTCCACAAAAAAAAAAGATGGACTTGACACGCGAGCAGCGAATATTTTTCGATCGCGTCTAATACCCTTGAACCAAGCGTCGTTTAAAAACGCAATCCCCAGAGTCTTACAGATAGACGCTTAGGAAAGAAGTAAACGTCGCCGGCGAGTAATAGACGGCGAGAAGAGCCGCGGCGTATCAGCTAAAAGGGAGGGCCCCGGAGGCATTTTAACGCGTGCGAGGCCGTATATATACATTTCCGAGAGGAGGCTAAAAGGAGCGGCGACGGCGAAGCCGCCAGCGTCTAATGGTGTCCTGGCGAAGGATAACAGGGGCAGGCTCGCTCGCTCGCGCGCGAGAGGGAGCAAGGACGCGGCGAAGGGACGGCCTCGCGCGATCATTTTCCCCGCGCCACGGGCGGTCCCCGAAAGCGGTCGGGGGAGAGGATATATGGGCATTTTGTCTCTCTCTCTCTCGGCCTGCCCTCGTCTCGCTGGCGCGCGTTTCGTGTTTCGCCGCTGCGCGGCGCGGGGGCTTCGGAGGCGAAAATACGCGGAGACGGCTTCCGTATATACCTGCGGGTTCCCCCGTGTTTTTCTCCTCTCCTCGGCGCGGTGGTGCCCGTCACGGCGGGGATTGTAAATTTCGGTTCCAGTTCCAGCGAGGCTGCTGCGATCCGAGGGGATCTGACTCCTCGTTTCTTTTTTTTTTTTTTCTTCACTTACCGCCTGCTCATTGCGGGGTTCGGTTGTTTCGGTGCATTGACTGGGATGCGCAAGTGGACGGGATTAGATTTTATTGACGGTCGGTGGGATTTTCGGGGCGGGGCAAAAAAAAGTCGGGGAAAGGGCTTTTGTATAAAATACCGCCGTTCGCGGAAAGGTTTTAGGTGTAAGAGCGCGTTGCTCGGATTTTGCGATTCTGGCACCTGGTAATCTCGGCATAATCGGGCTAATCGCAGTGTAACATTGCCCTCGTTTTACACTTTACTTTCGAGGGTTTTAAATTGTAATACGTTTAAGAGATTAAAGCGCTTCAAAATATTTGATTTTTTAACTTTGCAGTTTTTGTTCACTCTCGCGTTTTAAACAATGAAAGCATCAAAGTGATTTTTTTATTTATTTATTTAAATAATGAATAAAATTGTGGGTTTTCTTTATAAACAGCAAACTTGTTTCATGAAATGATTTTGCGCATGAATATACAAACATATACTCGAGCAGATTATTGAAAATTACGCATTGTTCCTACATACATAAAACCCTGTAGGTCTTTCTGCCAACAAATTATTTCAGATACGAATTCCTTTATCATGAATTTTATAAACGCACGCTAATTAAATATAAATAATCATTAAAATGATATGCAATTGTGCAATGGTTTTTCTTCGGTCGTATTAATTACCGTCGGTCGGCCGTGTTCATCGCATCCACCCCATTCATCAATTAACGTGAAACCAAGAAAAATCCACCACAATGGCCCATCGTAAAAAGCAGCAAATCTTCCAATAAATCAATTGATTCTGCGAGCGCAGCGCAGCCACTTTGGCCGAAAAATAATCTG
Source organism: Sycophila texana (assembly GCA_035582955.1). NCBI lineage: Eukaryota > Metazoa > Arthropoda > Insecta > Hymenoptera > Eurytomidae > Sycophila > Sycophila texana. The sequence goes on from JAWWEN010000038.1 coordinate 329,640, forward strand.
TCCGAAACAAAGGCGCCCGCAGGAAGGTCTCTCTCTCTCGGCATTATTCCCGAAAGTCCCGGTAACGAGCCAGGGACCCGCGGAGCTACACGTTTCACGGCCGAAAATCGTAGCGGGCGCGCGGGGGCCGCGCCGCAGTTCCCGATTCTCGCAGCCCGAAAGGAAGCCCCGAAAACGGCGCGTCGGCGGAACGCTTAGGTACATAATAAGATCCTCTCCGCCTATGGGCTGCCCTCCCCCTCGGCCGCGCGGGGCTGTATATCTCGGTGACTAAGCCGCGTCACGTACACTCGGTCGGGCAGTCTAGCCGCGGGAGGGAGAGAGAGAGAGCCCGATCGGGTGGCAACGGAGTCGGACAGAGAGAATGGAGCCCCGAAAAGGCGGCGGCGCGCCCAAGAGAGAAAGAGAGAGAAATTAGGCAGGGCCCCGTCGTTCGGCGCACGCACACGCGGGGACCGGCCGACCTTGGTCCGCGCGCCGCGACTTAGCCGCCGCTAATCTGCGGCAGCGAGAGAGAGACGGCGCGAATTAGCCCCTCCGGGGACGAGCGAGCTCCAAGACGGAGAGGCCGAAAAGCCAGAGATAGGTCCGGCGCGTAGGCGAGCGCGCGGGAGATATACTCCGGGGGGGGGGGAGGGGTAAGGGAGACAAAGACGAAGAGGCCCGTGGCTTTATTGCTTTATTTCCGTCGCGCGTATTCTAGCGCGCGCTCGCTCCTCTCCCGACGCCAGCCAGCGTCCGAGGCAACTCATTACGCCTCGAGCGTGAGCATTGTCGCGACCTGGGGATATATATATATACGTGTATATAACCCGGGCGCCCCCGCGCATTTGTTATTCCGGGCGCGTGCGAAGGGGGGAGGGGATTTGGGGACGCGAGAGAGCCGCCCGGTCGCGAGGGAGACGCGCTCTCGTCGCGCCAGAAGCTCCACGAGGCCTTCGCCTCTCTCCGTCTTTCTCTTCGCCTCGGTCCGCCCGCTGATTACTGTGCGGCCGCGCAGGTACCTTCCACGAGTCGGGCAGGTGTGCTGGCGGCGGGACTCTTTCCCTCGAAATTGCCGACCGGCGTCTGTGCCCGACGGGCGCGATCCCCGAAGATGGAGAGCGATCGATGCCTGCCCGGAGATCTCGCCGATTTTGGGGAAGTCGGTAACGGCGGCTCGCGTTGCTGCATATTCATAAAAGACGCGGGGCCGCATAATTATCTACGCCGACGTCGCTCCGGGAGGGCCGACTCGCTCGGACCGCGCGTACCAAGGGAGGCGTAGAAAAACGCAGCTTCCGGCTCCGAGTCCGAGGGAAGGTCGGCGGAGAATCGATAGTTCGTTTTGAGCGCACTCGAGAATATAAGTGTGCTCGAGAGCGGGCTACATAGCCTCGCCCTCCCCTCCCCGCTGCCTTAATACACTGGGTCAACAGTATTTATGGCAATTTAATTATGCTGCTTAACGCGCGCTTCGCTGGAAAAAGGATTCTGGACCGAATGCCCGAAGGCTCTCCTGTTTGTTCGTATATACGCTGCGCCCGACGCCGCGAGCCCCTCGTTTGTTTACAGAATATCGTTTATAATTGCGTAATGTGTATGGTACACGAGAGAACGAACGCATTTGATCCTTTTATGGAAACTCTCTGTGTGTACGCCACACGTTCGATGGATTTAAAGTTGAGTTCTCTTTTGGCGAATTCCATTTTATTTTTTCGTTCCTTTTTTTTTTTTTGTAATGGAATATTTCGCATGCTTTGTAAAATGAAAATGTTGTAATGCTACTGCGTTTGAGGAGTTCATGATGCGCTTTTGATGTAAGTTAATAGATAATTCGAAAATAAATTATTGGTTTTAGGAACGAATTATGCACGTGACACGGCAGACAAAGTATTACATGCCATTTAATTCCATTTGAATTAAAGCGTCAAAGAGAAACATTTCACATTAATAATCCCTATTTAGCCGGAGGATAATTGTAGAAAATTGCAGTGTCAGTGCGAACATAAGTTACTGTTTCGAGCTCATTTTTACGGCTTTATAATTTGGAAAAATTTAGCATTTGAATCTTATAAGCGCGAATCATTTTTTTCTTTCCTCCTGGATCGTTTCACTTGAATCTCTCTAAAAATCTCTCTAAAAAAGTGTTTTTCTAATCTCTTTGATGACCGCAAAAAGATGTTAAAAAAAAAAGAAAAGTCGCAATGGTTTGCGGCAGGAGTGTTTTAAAAAAATGTACCTTGGTAAAAAGTTATGAATAAAAAAAAGAAAACAGTGAAGATACGATTTTTAGTAAAAACAGCGCTACGAATGTAAAAAATTTCGCATGTTAGTTTTACACGTTCCGCACTATAGAGAAACGATAGACGGCCGTTGATTCAAAGTCGATTTTTTCGCTTTTCAAACGGAAAAAAACACATACTAGAGTGGACGGTTTTTTTCTCAAATCGTACGCATCCGAATTCTTCAAGTTTCAAAATATATCCTCGCAAAAACTGCTATAAAAAACCAAATTTACAAGCGCAATACGCTCCCTTCTTAAGAAAACAAGCTCTGCACTTAAGAAAAAAAAAACTCCAACAGTCTAAGAGTAAATTATTACAGCAGTGTGGCTTCCAACAACAAGATCCCAAAGTAACTTGAAAATTCATATATGCGCTTTAAGTACCTCCGAACGCGCACTCATTGCCCTTTTAAAAAACAA
>JAWWEN010000038.1:332425-349637 GCA_035582955.1 Sycophila texana
CTACTTTGGTCAGCGACGTGTTGGGCGGCTTTTTCGACTTTTTTCCTCTCTCTCTCTCGCTCGCTCTTTTCGGCCGCGACCGCGCTCGCCGGTCTTGCGATGCTCCGCTTTTTTTTCTTCAGCGTGTGCGTGCGAGCGCGCGTGTAATCGAGGGTCCGGAAATGATTGTAGACTTTGGAGGAATTTTTTCGGGTCTGCGGGCTTAGCGGTTAATTGTTTGTCCGAGAAGGACCAGCGGTGTTATTGACTTTATCGTCTTCACCCGATCTCGCGTCTCTTCTTTATTTATTTATTTATTTTTTTCTTTTTAAATATCCCTTTCTCTCCAAATTACGACCGTCCAATTAACGAAATATTGTTCTCCCCGGGAGCTGCGCTAATTAAAAATCGAAAACTCGCAATTTCGGAAGCGCATATAATACACCGAGCTTGGCGGCTCGCCCGCACTCAATAGGAGCGAAGAAGATCATCACTAATTAAGCGAATTAACTGGAACCTGCAGCGAAACTTTTGGACCGTATGAATAAAAAAAGACTCCGGAGCATGCTCCGGAGCGTTCTATCCCGCTCTATCCCTCGAGCTCCGCGTTGGCGCGGCCGCAGCTCGCGCACACGGACGATCACGCGCACACACACACACAGAGAGTTGCGAGGGAGCTCGCTCGGTCGGGAGATTATACATCCGCCGAAAAACAGGCTCGGGCGTTCGGTGCCGCGCTCGCGCGGGGGATTAATTCGCCGCTGGCGCTCATTATGTGCCCGCGCGGCTTGATCGATTAAAGGCCCGCGCGAGATCGCATTGTGTAACGGCCGGACCCGAACGAGCTTCCCTCTCGCTGGTTCTCCCCCTCTGCGCCGCACTTTTTTTTTCTTTTTTTTTTTTGCTGCGTCTCGCGCGCTCTTTCCTTTCGCCCTCCCCCCTCTTCTTCCCTTCCCCCATCGCCCCAACCTTTTTCGATCGGATGCTCTCGCTACGTAATTTGCTGGGGGGTTTATTAGACGACCGCGGGCGCGCACGGCTAATGTTTAATGACGATTGACGCTGATTGGACGGCGGCTAATGGAGTTTTTTTTTTCGGGGGTCCCCCGGAATGCTTTGTGTCATTGAATTTCCGAATTCTCGGCGAAAAACTGCGGGAGGGCTTATATAAAACACGAAAAAAACAAAAACTTTTTTTAATTAAGTTTTTAATTCTGACGCCTCGCCTGTTTACACACGGCGAACCGGGCTATTTCGCGTAATTCACACGAATGAAGATACTAATTTTCGTAATATAACTTTCGTTTAATTGCGCTTGATTAAATTTTCTTGAATAATAACGTTTTAATGCCGCGGCAAACGTAAAGGGTTTTTAAAAAAAAAAAAACTCCTTTTTAAATCGCTAATTGAGCGAGGGGAAAAGAAGAAGTCGAAGGATATGTTTTTTGAAGAAGAAAAAAAATATGCGACAGTAAAAAAAAGTAGGTTAACCGGCTTTAATTCCCTCTGGCTGCTATCGCCCTTCGCAGTTGCTCTACGCCCCGGTCGTGTACGTCGCCGGGGCGCGTCATAAATTCTTCCATTTTGACGAAATCTCGGGTATAACGGGGCCGCGCCGCAAGCCATTACGCGCGCTACGACACACACACACACACGCAGGCACGCACCCGCCGCAATACAATAAATAAGGAACTCCGAAAGGGACCGCCGCCGATATACGGTCTCTGCCTCCTCGCAATATAACCGCGCGGAGCGCGCGAACCCGGGGACCTTTAATTTGGTAATCCGCGCGCGCCGGAGCTAAACCGTGTAGCCACCTGGAGGTCGAGCGTCGAGGGAAAGAGGAGGAGGAATATACTCCCCTCGAGCGTTCTCTTCCTCGAAGTCATAAATAATCCAGGGATCAGCGCGCGGCGCGCGGTTTAACGCTCCGGCTCTCTCTCTGTCTCTGTCTCTCCCCCGTGCCTTGGGTGTACGCTCGGCCCGCCGACGCTGTGGTGCGACCGCTGCGGAAAAGCGCGCAAGAAAAGCCGCTCGCGCGCAAGAAACGGCCGCGGGGTATAATAGGAGGGGGGGGGGGAGAAAAGGTAAAAGCCAGCGCCGCCGGGGACGAGAGAATGGACGCGAGGGAGGTATATATATACACGCGACCCGAAAATTCTCCGACGCAGCCCTATACCCCGAAAATTGCCGGCGTAGCGCGAACACAGCACCGCACGCTTGACCTCGAAAGAGACGCGCCCGCGTTTTCCTCCTTCTCCCTTTACTTCCTCGCTCCCGGCTGGCTCCCTCCTTTATTTTTTCGTCCCCAAAGGGGTTCGCTCCGTGAGAGCTGCGCAAATACACGGACGCGCGTACGTAGGAGCGAGAGGCGGACGACCCGCGAGAAATTCGAGCGTGTCCGCCTCTCGCCTCCCTCGCCGCGACACGTGTGCGTCCGCACACACCGAAAGATCGAATCGTAATTTTCCCCGTCCCTTTTTTTTTTCTCGCGCTCGCTCTGCCCCTATATAGCGTTGGCTGCTTTTGTTCCCGGAAAACGCCGAGGAAGAATTACGCGCTGCCGACGCCACCGGGAGAAAGGGAACGGCGTAATTGGGGTGGATTCGTGAAAATTATCCGGAATGCAGCGAGATGCGACCGCTTGGAGGGTGCAGGCCGCAAACCCGTCCAAAAATCAATCGATTTCTGGGTTGTATTTTTAATGATCGATTTGCGTTTTTGTGCTGAGCCGTGTCGGAACGCACTGAACTTCATGAAAAACTTGTAGTTATAGCAGTCGGAAAATTATCGGACGACCGGGGGGTACGCGTTCGGCCGGACGAATCGAAAAGATTTTCCGAAAACAAGCGACTCCGCGGGCGGCGCCCCATTAAGTCCCTTGAAATATTTATGAACGAGACGGTTCCTTAAGCAGCCGCGTAATAAAAAAAAAAAAAAAAAGAAGGGAGGAGGGAAGGCAGGAGAGGCAAGAGCGGCGAAAGAAGAAGCCAACGGTTGCGCTCGCGCTACTTTATTTTCTCACGACGGGAGAGGAGGAGAGAGTTTCGCGAGCTCGCTGAAATCGTCGCTCCGTCCTTCTCGGGCGCGCCTCTGACCGTCCGCCGTGAGAGACTTAGCTTAACGATGCATCCGCGCGTCGCCCGTTAATATTGCCGTCGCCGTCCTCCTCCCGAGGCAGCCGAGCAAGAATGTGCCCCGCTCGTCGCGCTGTACACAGCAATATATATATATACACACGGTGGGGCGCGCTCGCGCTAGCGCTGCCCAGGTAAATAAATACTCGATATAACGGCGCGCTTACGCTCGACTTGCCCGAGATTATCTGCAGCCCGGAGAGAGTTTCTCTCTCCTCCTCCCTGCCGGCCCCCCCTCGCTACCGTATCCTTCGCGCGCGCCTCGGGCATTTGGCCCACGGGGGTTTTGTTCGACGCCGCTGCAGCGCGAGCGAGCGTGATATAGGTGGGACGCGAGCCGCGCGGGACCTGCGCGATGAGAGGAAATTTCGCGGAGCCGGGCCGGGAGGGAGCGGAGCTGCGCGGCGAAAAAACGGGACTTTGTTTGCGCGAGCGCGAGCCCCGGCGCTGCCCCGTAAACACGTGTTCATTATGGCCGCGCCGAGGCGGCGAGGGGTAGTGCTCTCGGGGATGCAAGCATTAAAATGAATGAGCGATGCGCTCGCTACGGCTCCCGGCGCCGCCGAGGCTTGACTTTTTCATTCTAATTAGTTTTTTATGAGACCGTGAGAACACTTTGAACATTTTCGAAGACGCTCGCGAGGATTTTTCTGCTTCGTTCAATATTGACGCGCCGATGTGATGCTTTTATATCTGTTGCTTGGATAAGCGAGAAAAGAGTAAGTGAGAGATAAAGGAAATCGGACTAAGCATTATTGGAAATCGTCTAGTTGGGAGTGCTACGATTTTAACGGCTAGTTTATAGGAAATGCTCATTAAACGAGTGAAAAATATTCGAAAATGCGGTTTATCTGTGGGAGAAAACTACACCGTTAATTTTGGCAGAGAAAACATATGAAAAGTATTGGAAATTCTATCATTTGACAATTTAGAAATGAATAAAATAAAATTCATGAAATGAATGTTAATTAAAATGGTAGCATGTGAATAATTCTAAGTTTATGCTAGCTTGAATTCAATAAATAATATTTCAATTAAAACGTTAATTATTTTTTATTGTTTTCTACTTGTACAAATACAAATTTTCCGCACATTTATACTAGAGCACGGTTCATTTACTTTACTCATTTTTTTTTTTTCACTCAATTTCAGACTAAATTAGCCCCTTCAATTCCGTAATATTCACTTGTGCCCCTTTTATAATTGAATATTGTACAAGTAATAAGAGTACCATATTTCAGTTTATTAATACTTTTTAATTACTGCAGTTACACATTTTTCGGACACTCAATTATCTCAAAAAGCTTATTTAATGTAAATATACCAAAATCAATCAATATTCACTCGCAAAAAAAGAAACCTTTCGAGCCATCGCGTACGGCGAAACAATTAAAAAACTCGAGAAAATTAATAAGCATTACGGGCGATTTACGAGAATCGGGGAGCAGCTCCCTCGGTAGCTCGTAATTTTTTTTTCGCTCCTCCCCGTGCTCTTCCTCCTCCCGCGCGGATAACGCGGCCACTGTATAGATATACACACCCGCGTGTACACTCTCTCGACGGCCTCGAGTCTTGGCGAGAGCCTGCAGGGAGCGGCGAAGGGGGGCGAGGTCCTCGCTCGCGCGAATGCCGCGCTCGCACGTAAACAATTAAATATATGAACGTTTGAAAATTGCCAGGATTCCAGGCCGGCGTTGCGCCTCCGCGCGCTGCAGAGCGGAGGCGAGCTCCGGGGAACGCGGCGGGGGAGGGTCGTGAACGAGCCAAGTATTAACGCGCTCCTCGCCTCCTCCCGAGGTTCTTCCTCGATTTCGCGAGCCGAGCCGGGCGAGGAGACCTCGGGAGGAGGGAAAAATCCCGGCGAGAGAAAGAGAGCGCGGCGCGCGAGGGGAATAACCGAAAATTCATGTTTGCCGTAACTGCGGGGAACATGTTTATTAGATTCGCATCGGGCGCTCGGCCGGCGCTGTTAATGAACTTGTCGTGTTGCTCCCCTTGTAGCGCCGGTTCGGGCCTTGTACTTAGTATTACTCGCCTCCGCGTTTCGTAATGTCCAGTTCGATCCGCTCGCCTCTTTCACTTCCAAGCTCCCGCGCCCGCTTTTTTTTTTTTTTATTTGTTTCATGATCGCGGAGGCGGGGTCAGCCTCGCAACAATGCGAACCTATAATTACGCCATTACGTAAATTTATGAAGACGCTGGCGTTTCGTAACTCGCTCGAATGTGCCTAAAGCGATGGATCTCTCCGGGGGCGGAAGAGCGGCGACAGCTTCTCGCATTGATTCATTAATCCCGAGCACCGCGGCGGCTCTGAATAATTTCCGTGGGTGTGCGATCTTACTCGGGGTAATTTCGCGCGTGCGCAGTGCGGGTCGCTACCCGAGTGTCGTGACCGGCAAGGCATGGGCCGACTCCCCGACCTCTATTAACGAAGATAAGCGAGTAATTCGAGACTTTTTGAAGGGAGAGAGGCCCGGGACGCGGCATCACATGGCCAATCCTTCCTTCTCCTCCTCTTTCTTCTCATTATCACCTCGTCATCCTCCATCCTCCGCCAATCCATCTCTTTCCCTCGGTATGACGCCGTGGCTATCTTTGGAAGGACGCACGAGTACGGAAAGGCGAGGTCTTTCGTTCTCTAGGTCGAGCGAGACCGGCCGTATAGGCAAAAATAAAAAAGGACTGCGATCGCTGCCGGCCGGCCTAGAATCGCGGCACCTGCAAATTATTTTTGGTCCCCTCTATTAAGGTATTTTCTACTCGAGACGCGGAAGGCTGGGACGAACGGTATTCGGGCGATAATCGGTGCGACGGTGAGTTTTTGCCGGTCGGCCTCTGGAGGTGCGCTGGCACCCGGTAACGAGAGCACTTCTTCGAGGATAATAATAATTTTCTTGCCGTGTGGATGTGCGCTACGGGCAGGCGGGGAAGAAAGAGTGCGGCTCGACTAAGCACTTTATAACTCGCAGCGCGCTATAAATTTACCGGAGGGATATTGTGCTCCATCGACGCTCGTAAACTCTCGTCGATTTCATTTGAATTATCGTTATTTTGATCAATAGCAAAGCGTCCGGTTTATTTGTCAAGCGTGCACCAGCTTTAAAATCCATCCGCTATCAGTCGCTCGGGTCGTACGGTACTCCATCTAACGACCGCGAGATGCTGGCCCGATAAGACTTGGTTCGATTCGAAAATTATATTCAGCTCGCAAGGCGGGCGGGCCCCCTACGCTAATGATCGCTGCGCGGGTGCTCGAATTGAAAGTCGAAATCGCCTCTTAATTAGGCCCATTCCCGCAAGCACTCGATGAAAAAAAAAGTCTCGCGGAGGTCTCGGGCATTTATTCGAAAATTTTCTCGAACTCGTCGTAATTGTCCAAACGAAGGAGTTGCTCTCCTCCCTCTTGGCGAAGAGGGAGCCGAGGAGAGAGACAGAGCGAGAAGGAAGAGGACGGGGGACAGAAATCGACCGGCGAGAGGAAGGAGCGACGTATAGCTCGGAGGAAAGGACCTCGTGGAAAATTTCGCCTCGCTGATCCGAGCGCTCCCGGCATCCTCTTCTCCTTCTCCTCCTCCTCCCCTACCGCTCTCTCTCTCTCTCTCCATCTTGTCTATCTCTCTCCTTCTCTTCATCTCGTTCGGGCGCTTGCTCGGCCGTCCGCTCGCGGGATCCACGGGCTAATTAAAAGCCGCCTCGCGTGCGATGCCAGCCGAGCGGCGGCGGCGGCGGCGGCGGCGGCTCCCAAAGCGGCTGCAGCGGCTATGCGCGCACGACAAAAGGAAATCGTCGCTCCGAAGCGCGGAGAATGAGAAGAAGACGAAAAGGAGCCGCGTGCTCTCGCGAAAAACCTTTTCCCGACGAGGAGAGAGAGAGAAAAAAAAGAATAAGAGAGGAAAGGAGGGAGACCGGGGAAAAAGGAAGACGCGCGAGAGAAAGGAACGGGGAGCTCGGGCTCGAATAAAGAAGGATGAAATAGGAGGAGAGAGAGAGGAACGAGCGGCGCATTATGGAGGCGACGGGGGGAGAGAGAGAAGCGCAGGGATGGGCGGATGAAACGCGGATCGGTCCATTGTTGAAGCTCGCGCGGCGCTCGCGACTATAGATACACGCGACGCATACCTGGCCAGCCGAGGAGCGGAGACGACGAGAGAGCCCGTAACGGTATTACGCGTCCCTTTTTTCCCTCTCGCTCTCCTCCCCGTGATGGCTGGAGAGCCGCGGCTCGCCGGCTTCCTTTTTCGTCGGCTTTTCGTCGTCGCGCAGACTAATTGTTCGCCCGGCGCGCCTCCTCTCGGGGCGCCGTTTTTGTGCCGGCCGCGGAGAACCGCGCGCGTTTATTTTTCCAGCCTCTCGGCGCGGAGGGGAGCTCAGTTCGGCCGGAAGGATGGTTTTAAACGGCCCAGACGTTGGGTAGGTGCTCTCCTCGCTTTCAGGGAGCCATTAACTCTCGAGATGCGTGCTGCGGTGCAACGCGCATATACAGGGGCGAATCTCCGCGCTTAGAACGCGCGCGCGCTTTTTTGTCCCGCTTCGCTTCAACCTTGTCAACGTCGCTGACGGGATAATTGCGCGCCGATCGATCGCCGCGGAGCTAAGAAACACGCACGTAGGCGATCGCGCAGAAACGGTCGCTAAAGCCCGCGGCGATCAAGGCTTATTACGAGATTGGCGAGGGCTCTCGACGGGGGAGGGCATGAGCGAGAGGCGAAAGGTGCTGCCGCAGCTAATCCCCCTCCGCGCATAATAAACGCTCGCCGCGACGATACGCCGGTGAGACGAGGGCCTCGGACAATGGCAGGGGACGAGAGCCGCGACCCACGTGCTTATATAAATAGCGCGCGGAGAGCGTCATCGGGCGCTTCTCGCGTTACCGCGCGACGCCGCCGGCGGCGCTCCAGCCGAAATCAATCTCCGAAGATGCAAATTCATCGAGGCGAGAGAGCGAGAGAGAGAGAGAAGGTGCTCCGGGGGGAGAAAGGGGGAAAAAGGCGGGCCGTCGTCGGCGACGGTCTGGCCGCGCTCACGCGTGCACACGCACGCAGCGAGAGAGGAACCCGGCTGTGTGTACCTATGCGATCGATGCGCGCCCGCGCGCGTATTTATAGCCTCGGCGCGCCGCGTTACGCCTATGCAAATCGCCGTGGGTCTTAATGCGCGCCGCCGGCGCAGTCTCGGACCTCCCTACCTCCGCCCGCTGGTACTCCGTCGGCGCTAGTGGCTGTGCCGCCCGAGCTTGCTGAGTAATGCGCGCCGGTGGGGGCCGAGGGTTTCACGATGATTAAGTTGAAACTTGTCGAGATTTTGAAGGAGTTTGGGAAAATTGCTCGATCAGTTTCGATTGTGTGTATACCCTCGCGGCGGCTCGGAATCATTAAATATTGATTCGCCGTATGAATTTGATTTCTTTTCGGGAGTGCTGAAAAAACACTTTGCTTTCATTGACTCGGCGATGGAGGTAAAGAATCATTTGTCATATTATACGCCTCCTCGAGTTACGAAACGTTTAATTATATATACGTTTAACAAGTATCCCGGTATTCATAAATGTCCAATGCCCACTGGGCAGCCAAGTGTATCGTGAATAGATGCATTATAATGGTCCTTATGTGCGGCTTTTAATAATGAATAAAACATTATCTGCAGCTTTATTTTTATTGATTACATCGCAATGTTTACCGCGGAGGTGATATATTATTAGTTTATTGAACTACCGTGACGCGTGTAATTGCCCTATTATGTTGATTTTTTCTCACTCGCCTCGTAATCAATATCAATAAATCGACTTATTTTCTGCCACGAGTATGTTATTATACGAATATATCCCATTCTGGAAATCGCGCCACTTACGGTTCCCTCGGAAGGTCCAAAAAAAGAATCAAAACCCTTAATTACCGCTTCCGTCGGGGCGAGACGAAATTTCGACTCATTAGGAGGGTGCAGTGTAAAAGGGGCACCGCGTCGCTTCTCCGTCTCTCTCTCTCTCGTCCGATTTTCATCGACGCCGCGCATACACATTCGTCCCCTTCGCGCGACGCCCTCTCTCTCTCCCGACCTTAATTTATACACTTTCGTTTGCATTGAATTTCAAAGTGACCGCGGCATTAATCTCCGGCCGGCTCTCCTTTGCGCGCCTAGCCGTTTCTTTGTCGCGGCGATATAGGGCGAAACCGGCGGATCGGAGAGCCGAGGGGGGCAGATTGCGAGCGCGCGATCGGCTGCCTCTTTTTTTTTTCTCTCTCATCTCTGGCTCTGCGCCGGGATTATTGTTATTGTAATAAGGGGAGACGTCGCGTGGAGAGAGAGAGAGAGAGAGAAAGATGTAATTAGCGGACAATGGAAGGTGAAGGAGGAGAGCGAGAGATGCGTCGCATCGATCCGGGGGGAGAGCCGTGCTCGCGCGCGCGCGTCGAGGAGTCATGATTCCGTATGGCTGAGCATGAAGTGTATAATGCGTAATCGGCGAGTGCGTGCCCGCCCGGATAAAAAGCGCCCAGGGTCGCCCTCGAGACGTCGGGGCCCGTGGATCGATCGGCCGCCAACGGCGATTCGTTTGAATACGATATTTCGCGACGATTATGCAGGGGTCGTCGAGTGAACTCGACGCCGAGGTGGACGGAGATCGATTAGGCATGAGATTTCGAGCGATGTTGCGAAAGTTGCTCGAGCCGCGCGCGCCGCCCGTCGAATGATAATGGATGCGGGCTGCATGCGTCGGGACACTTCGTGCACTTTGTGTATATGTACACACACTCTATATACGCGCTCGGTGAGATTTTCGGCTTTGTAAACTACCGCTCATTAAATTGAACTCGGGGTAAACGTTTTCATGGGCGATGACGCGGAATAAACTTGTCTCCCTGAGTGTAGCCATAAGTGCATAATTGATGACACTGCATTGAATAGATTCGCTTTTTCTTCCGTCCCGTTTTGACGTAAACTTTTTTTTTTATTCGCGTAAACGATTCGCCGTTCGTCACCCCTCGTTTCGAAACGCTTTATACGTCGGTAAGAGGTGTAATTTGACAGATTTTCTTAAACGTGTTTATTAATAATTAAAATGACGGGAAATTGGCGAGATCTTTATTTCAGCGAAGTAATAGAACGCTATAAATTATTACTGGAAAGTTGTTGACAATTTAATAGTTCTTTCAACAAGTTGTGCAGCACAGTCGTAAAAAATAAATGAATTACAGCGAAATTCTTAACGAACTACTTGCAAGCTTGTAAAGCAAAGAGGAAACGTTAAAAGAGAGGCTCTCTTCCCGTCCGCAGCGTAACAATAAACGTCAAGCGACGTTTCATTCGCGCCAGCGTGAAACTCAAAATTCGAAAAAAAGTCTCATTTGGCCCCGAGTCCCGGCCTCGGTCGGGAGCCGATAAAGCTAAAAGCCCGGTCTCGCAAAAAAACGCGGGCGCTCGGGAGCGGCGAGGGGCGAAGGGCGGGCTAAAAGACGCGGCGGGAAAACCCCGTGGAAGAAAACAGAGGCAAAAAAAGTAAGGGACGACGACGAAGGGAAAAAGAATCGCGGGAGGAGGAGGGTATGCGAAGGGGGGCGCGGGGCTCGGGGGGGAGAAAAGCGTACGAGAGAAAATGAGAACGTCCGTGGGGGGAGGAGGAGGGTCGGCTAGGGTGGCGTGGGTAAAAGCGAAGGGAAAATATCTATCGCGCTCGCGGGCGCTCGCGGCCGAGTGCGGGAGCGAGAGAGAGGGCGAGCGAGCGAGCCGGGGCGAAAACGATCGCGCGCTCGCTCGCGGGAGAGAAATAGCCGGCCGGAGAAGAAAGCAGGTCGAAGGCGAGCTTCGCCCTCTCTCTCTCTCTCTCGCTCCGCTCCGCTCTCTCGCTCCCTGGCGTATATAGCGACCGCGCCGGCGAAGGCGGAGGAAGCGACTATACGCGGGAGAGGATCGAGCGGGCGACTAGTAGGACGGAACCCGAGGGGGGTCGGGGTGGCCGGGGGCGGGGGGTCGGGCCGCGCTATACCACGGTCCTCGAGGGGGTGAGAGCGCGAAGGGACGCGAAGGGACGACGACGAAGGCTTGCGCGCGCGCGGCTGGCTAAATAACGGCCTGCCCTATTCCAGCGTCGACCCAGCGCGCCACCCTCCCCCCCCTCCCCCCGCACCCTCGCTCCGCAGCGGCTCTATAGCTATACGTGCCCGCCAGCGATGTATATAGGACCGTAGCTCTCGCGAGCGAACGGCCGAGGGGTTGAGGGAGAAACGCCGCGGCGCGGCAAGCGCGAGAGAACGTGGCCGCCGCCGCCGCCACCACCGCGTCGAAGCTGCGGCGCGGCCTTTCTCTCTGGGCTCTTCGTGTTTCCTCCCCCGTCCCCCGGCCCCCCCCCCCGCATCCCCCTCGGCTCTCTCGCCCGCCCCCCGACCCCTCGTTTTCCCTCGTGTCCCGCTCGTTCTCTCTACCCTGGCGCGACTTGGCAGCAGCAGCGGCGCGGCACACAGCCGACGTCCTCCTTCCCTCTCGCTCGCTCGCTGAAGCGCCCGCGTGTTTTCAGGCTTACGTGTGCACGGGCTCGCTCGCTCTCTCGCCGTCCTTCTCGCTCGGCGAGAGAGCGACCGAAGCAACGACTAAGGTGGATGGGCCGAGGGATTTTTGTGCGCGAGGATTTTTCTCTCGGTTTATATATCGGTATTAGGTAATCGATCGCCTCGAACGTCACCGATCGACTTTTCCGTCGACGGCTCGCGAGACGTTTATTCTGGCAGATTTCATATCTCGCGAATTTTTTTTCTTTTATCGAGTTCCCCTATCGATGTTTATCTTTTTCGCGCGTTTTTAATGCTCATCGTGCATCTGCTGATATTTTAGCTTGATATATTCCATTTTATCAAATAGCCGTTTTAATTAAGTTTCGAATGACTTTCAAGTTTTTTTTTTTATATTTAAGCCTGTCGTTATTTTATTTTTGTACCACGCTCGAATGCTGTAAAGAAAAGAAATTGAGAAACCGATGAGAAATTTGTTGAATATTAATCTGAGCATAGTGTCGAGGGTGCGTTATTAAACGGCGTATAAAAGCTAAGTGCCATTCCAACAACCGAAGAAGGCGGTGGCTTATAATTATTGAATTTAGTTGTGTTCGATTACCTGTTTTGTAGTGTAATATCAGTGGGTCAAGATCCACTATTGCGCAGTACAGCAAAGCCCACTAAGTAACGTTATTATAACCATAATGTAAACCATAATGCAGTAGTTAAGTGTTACTTGGCACCTATAAAACGTTTATACGATCGTTACAAAATAATGCCAGCACTTTGCAAACATCGCGACCAAAATCGATATTATCCCGTAATTACTTAATTTTCAATTAATTACTTCAAAGTGAAAATAAGGTGCAAGAGGTAGAGAGAAATTTTTTTCCCCGAATTTCAGCTACTAAACTTAATTAACGTCACTTAAAAGAGACATCTTGAAAAACGTTCTTTGGCGTGAATTTCGATCCTCTGCGAAATTAAGCGCGCGCGCAAGCCCTATAGGAGTAATGACTGGGCGCGCGCGCGCACCGCAAAGCTTCAGTATACCTCCGCAACGCGCATCGAAAAATTCCCTCTACTCGTCAATTAAACGTCAGCTTTAAGCGTTTTTTCCCGTAACCCACTTTCGTCCCCTTAAAAGAGGGATACGAGCGCGCCGCTCGCAAAAGTAAACCCAGTCCGTATTCGTTAAACGACAGAAACACCGTAATCAGCATCGGAACGACGTCGGGTGTTTTCACGTGCACGCGGGCGGCCAACATCCCGGCCACCCCCCTACGAGCTGCGCGCTCCTCTCGAGTTATTAAACGCGAGAAACGCTGGGAGAGTAGAGTAGGACAAGGAGGGAGGAGAGGCGGCGGGGAAAAAAGCGCGTTCCCTTCCGCCAACGGCGCCCGGCTTAATGAAATTAAGAGCGCGATGTTTTTCGCCTCGAGCGCGCCATTATTTTTTAAAACTCGCTGCGCGCTCGCGCGCGGACCTTATTACGCCGGCGCCTAAATTATTCCCGAGATTGCCCGGCTGCTTTTTAATTTGAATTTGGACCCCTCGACATTCTTCCAGCCGTCGAGGCGCGGCTTTTTGTTGTCGCCGCTCGCGTCACGCGGATAAGTCCACCCGTATTATGCTTAGTCGATTATCGTTGTTTACTAATTGGTCGCTCGCCATTAACGCTATTTAATTGAATCGAGTACTCCGCTGTTACGCAGTACTCCAATATTTCAGTTTCATTCTGGAAAATTGCCTTCTCCAGAGAAATAGTTTTTTTTTTTTTTTTTTTTTTTTTAAAAAAAAAAAAAAAAAAGAGAATCGAGCGATAACACAAGCCGGCGGGTGGCTTCCGGGACTCGCCAGCGATAAGCCACGTCATCTGCGCTGGATTTTTTTTCGTCGCAACCACAGTGCACGATTTTAACGTCAACGCATCTATTTCTGGTTAATAAAAAAAATCAGAATCATCGTAAATACTCGATGTTTTCCTTTCTACGCGTCAAAGCGTTAACCGCTGAAGAATCTTCAAATCCTTATCGGGAAAGATTTCTGAAGTTTACCTTTGGATGACTGAAAGTATCACACTCCTTATCGCTCCCACGCACAATCGATATCTGTTGATTTAAAGGATATACACAGGGACGTGGCCGAGTTGTCGTTCGAGCAGCGTCTTGAGGACACTGCGCGATAATTAACGCGAGCCTCGCGAGGTAAAAGAGTCCAATGATTCCCGGCAGCAGTGTCGATGAATCCACGCGCTCGAGCTCGCTTAATTAGAGCTGGCTCGCTAAACCCGGCTGTAATTAAATTTTCCACGCGCGGAAACGCGTCTGGGAGAAAAACAGCGGCTCTCCTTTCTCCGGCGAAAAATTAACTGCGCTACGTGCTCCGATCCTCGCGAAACTACGAGCGAAGTAAGGAAGGACGGCGGGGGAGAGGAGGGAGCAAACGCGCTCGCCGCGAGTAAATCGAGCCTAAAGTCGGCGCAAAGTGCGAGCGAGCGAGACGAGCGAGGAGGAGGGCACGAAAAGTCGAGGCTCTCTCGGGCTGCCTTTTATGTACTTGGCTCGACGCGCGGCGGGAGGCTTTTCATCGAAGAATGAGTATCCGTTGAAATTAAATATCGCGCCGGCTTATCTCGACAAAGTTCGCCGCAGCCGCTGGCGAGTTATGAGCGTAACGCGCGCCCCGCCGAGGCTCGTCACGTTATACGACTCACTTAAAATCGAGCTCGTGTCCTCCTCCTCTCGCAGGCTCTGGATTCCTGTTTTATCGAGCCCCACCGGATGCAATGATGCACCACCGACGCCTACTTATTTTCCTTTTCGCGCAGATGCGCATTTCCTTTGTATCCACTCGACGAGTGGCGCGAGCCGCTTTAAACGCGGATTTTGGTGTGTAGATTTTTGCGAGCAAAAGAGTACATATGGAAGTCATCGAAATCGCGTTGTTCAAACAGTAACGTGTTTTCTCTGTAAACTTACGCGTAAATTGTTTTACTACCTTTCTCGTGTTTTTTTCATTAAATAGCCTCTCCTCCCCGCGTGTTTGTTAACAAAAATGATAAAAGACGGATGATTTAAAAAAAAAAATTAAAAAAAAAGGCGGATGATAAACGAAACGCGAGCGGGGCCTTATAATTAATACGTAATACTTTAGTGTATACCGAAAAAAAAGAATAAACAGCGCCGTAAACGCAGCCCGAGAAAACAGATAAGCAAACATAATAGATAAATAAAAGAGTAGGAGCGAGCCAGACAGATCTAGAGAGAGAGGGAAAGAGGAATAGAGGCATGCGCGTGGATAGCTAAACAGATAAGTGGAACGAAAGCGAAAGAGAGAAATACATCGCTAGAAAGCGAAAGGACATAGAAATACAGATAGATTAACAGATAAAACGAGAGCGATAGCAGTGCAGCGGCAGAGAGGGAGAGAGGGAGGGGAGGCTAGACTGCGGCAGAGAAAGAGCAGCACATAAGTAGATAAGAGGGGGAGTGAGAGAAAGCGAGCGAGCGAGAGAGAAAGAGAGAGAGCGAGAGGTATAGAAGCTGCAGCCGTAAAGTCGCTGTACAGTTCTGTCTCTCTCTCACTCGCTCGGATTACGGAAGCAAAGTTTTCAAGTTCCGCGACACTGACCTACTTTACTCGGATACTTCCAGCCAGTAGTTACGTTCAGCGGAACGTATGAATGCCGCGCATAAAGCGCTCTCGCTTTCATCCTCCTCCTCCTCCTGGCTTGTGCCACCCCTCCTCCTCCTCCTCCTCTTGCGGCCCTCCCGACAGCCGCACTGCTGCCGTGAGTTTCCCCCGTTTTGCAATTGCGATGCGTGCGCGCCCTCCCCACCCATCCCTCCGCCCGGCGCACGTACACGCGCGAGTACGTGTGAGCGCGCCCGAGCGATACACCTACGGTTCTCTCTGTACACACCGACCGCACAGTTTCTACTTTGTTATGCGTCTGACCGGCCGGCTATGTGGCCCTGTGCGCGCTTAAGGACGGTGCCCGATTTATTAATTGCGAAACAACGCGTTTTCTTTGTCTCTTTCGTTTTCTCTCGCTCTTACTCTGGACTGCACTCCCACTCGCGCGGTCTAAGCACTTTGCAGAGGAGATTGTTACGCGCCAATGTCGCTGAACTTATGACGCTTGCGACAGCACAATTAGCGTCGTTCGCTGCTCTTCTCTGCAGCGGCGCGCTTCTAATCGAGCTGCGATAATTAGAGAAGGTTGAGGGAGGAGCGCTGGGATATAAATGGCCGATTAATCGCGATCTACTTATTTTTGACATTTCTTTTTATTGACTCTGTAAATTGAACTTGCTGGAAGGTATATATGAGAATAGGAGTCAGTCAGTTCTGCATTTTATATAGATACTTTTCATTGTATTTCAATTACATTCATTAATTTTGATTTTAAGAGAAAGTCTTTTGAACAGTTAGCGGGGTCGTTCTATTTATTCGTGTTTTTTTTTTAAATAATTGTACCTATATGATTACATCATAATATTTTAGTTTAGAAAATTTTTAAGTCACTATAAAATCATGAAAAATTATCAATACAAGTAACGTAATTATAATGATTTTCTATTGAGAAGCTCAGACTTTATTTCTTATATGTATATAGAAAAGCTGACTTACTGAATTAAACTGTAAATAGAATTGACAGAAAACAGTGAGTAATTAAGAAATAATTCTAATTAATTTTGAAGTAAATTATACTTTTTCATATCCTCTGCATTGTTGTGATAGCGTCAATCAATTTGGGGTCAGATTATGGTTTAACTTAAGAGTGGTATTTTACTGCATGTTCGCAATTTCTTTATTTTAAGATATTGAAGCCTCGGGTTTATTATACATGTATTTTTCATCATTTTTATTTTTAAGAAATATTTTAGGTAGCAGCTTCTCGCTTGTATAAATTCTACTTATTAAGACACAAGTATCTTTGAATGTATACGAATATTATCAAGTCCTTCATAAAAACAAAATTATCGCGTATCCAAGATTACTCTGAAATCACAAAAAATAAATTTAATCCCCAGCGTAGATAAATCGGCCGACGTCAACACAAACGATTAAAATTGATTATGACCTAGAACTTCAGTTTCGATCGCGTAGTCGAAACTTTTTTTTTCACCGCTTAAGAAAAATGAGTATAAGTTTATCGGGTTGGAAATAAAATAGCACGCCGTTAGATAACGCACAGTAGTGTCATAATTTAATTACTCGATAAAATTGTATTATTATGGTCGAGCTGATAACGATATCGCGGCGCATCGGAAAATACCGCTCTCAATATCCGAATGCGGCTCATTTAACAGCGCTGTACGTACACGGGGGCCAAAGCAAATCTATAAAACCGCAATTGACGACAATCGCCGGTGATCTCGGCGAGCAGCGAGCGAAATCCACCGACGAGCGGGGAGAAAGCAAAGGGAGGCAATCGAAAGAAATTGAAAGATTCGCCTTGGATATCCGAGCGGCCCGATTACTTTTCCTCGCTCTTATCCTCCGCAGCCGCGTTGCCGCGCACACCCTGCTCTCTAAATCTAAATAAGTGAAATTTCACTTATTTAATGTGCATATTCACTTATTGGTCAAGTGCATAGTCGTCCA
>JAWWEN010000038.1:349737-379019 GCA_035582955.1 Sycophila texana
ATTTTCACTTATTCGCTAGTGAAAACTGGATTCACTTATTAAAAAATGTGAATTTTTCACTTATTTGCGAGTGAGAACTGGGTTCACTTTTTAAATAAGTGAAATTTCACTTATTTAGATTTAGAGAGTGTATATAAGAGCAGCAGCAGCTTCGGGAGGGGAATACAGACGGAGAGAGAGAGAGAAAGCGCGAGGCACAAACAAAGATATCAATTTGCAAAACAATTCCCGATTAATTCGATCTCCTACGCCCCGGTGATTCCGCCTCCCCCTTCCCTCCTTCGACTAATCAGCCCATAAGCCGTGATCCTCGAAATTAATCAAAATTCAAACGCGCTAGCCGGCTCTCGGCCTGGCTGCCGAATAAATTAGGGGAGGCGAGCGGCGCCGAAGATATAAGACGGCCGGGAATGTAAGCGCGCCGGGTATTCCAGGGCCGTGACTGGGAGACTTTTTAATTCCAAGCTGCTCCGGAAATTGCGCGAAGGCCAATCGCGCGCGCGAGACCCGATGAGCTAAAGTTCCGTGCGGCCGCGGCAGTGTGGTAAGACCGATTTCGCAATTTTTAAAATTCTATGTCAACGTCAGCATTTAGTTACTATACAGCATTTATTAAAACTTTTGCAGCTTTTTTTTTTTTATTAATTTGGGTTGAATTTTTACTACGAATTAGTGTAATCTGCAGCGAATTTTGGCAGTGTGCTACGTTGGTCTGAAATAAAATTTAATTGTACTTAACTGCTTGGGTTGGAAAAGAAATTCGTTTGTCGATTAAATTAATTTACTATTTTACCAAAGGTAGAGAAATGTCGATATTTCGGGTAATTTTAATTGCGATTTTTTGTTTGATTCGGTTATATAATGAAATGCGAAGTGCATAAAAGTGTCCAGAAAAATGTTCTCCGAAAATGGATTAGAGAGGAATACTTAAATTACTCTGGTTGGAATTGATTTTCAAGTACTTATTTGTATTCAGTCTTTTAATGAAATTCTTATACGACTAAAAACCGTAATTATCCGAGATAAATACTGCGACCGTATGTAAGACCTTGGGTACATTCGAAAAACCATCAAAATACCAGTGTTCATGCCTTTTTTTTCAAATTCTGTTCTACAAATTGAGGAGTTAGACGTAAAACGGAAATTATTTTAATGACATTTGATATTGCATTCTCAATTAGTAATTCTCAAGTAGTTTTCTCAAAACTACTCGTATCAATTAAAGCGGATTATCAATTAAATATAGCAAAATTAATTTTCAAAGCAATTAAGTATACTTTGATTATAAAATTATAAATTGATTGATGATTCACAGTGATTAAAAAAAAAACTGCAAAGATAATTATTTCAAAATCCTCGTTACCTAAAATAAAACGGATCCATATCAACGAATTCTGTTTTAAAGTATATCGGCAGCAAAAAAATGTCAGCAGAAGGAAAAACTGATCAAAATAAATTGATTAACTCCGATGCATCGGCTAATAAAATAAACGAAAGCTGTGCTCCGAATATCGCGGGCGCAGTCGTCCGATTTCGCAACGCCGAAAACAAAGAGAAAGCCCGAATAAAGCCGCGAAGCTCCGAGACTTCGATCTGGCAATCGCGCTAATAGATTCATACGGTCCCTCCCGAGGCGGCGGCACAATGCCTCGTCGCGGCATGGCTGGCGCTCGGAGTACATAAATTACGCGGCGATCGAGCTGAGGGGTCGTCGCAAATACCCGCGGAAAATTCTCCGTTCCCCCTCCTCCCGCCTCTCCCTCCTTTCTCTCGTTATAGGCTCGGAGAATCTCCGAAGAAGACGGAGACGAAGAAGACACGCGCGCCCGAGGAGAGCCGCTATTTCTCGTGCTAAGCCTTATTGACTTGGCCCCTCGGGGTCATCGTCGAGGGGCGACGCGTCGCGCGCGCGCTGCCCTCCCTATCTCGCTCGTTCCCAGCGCCGATCGGCCGACGAAACCCATAAACGCCCTTGCCAAATCGCCTCCCCGCCAAGGCTAGGCTCGCTCCGCACGCCGCTCTCCTCTCGCCTCCCTCCTCGCGCGTCTCCGCTTCTTCTTTTTTTTCCCTCAAGCTCGCCGCCTCATTGTCCGCGGCCGTATCCCCCTTCGGCACGTCTCACCTTTTTCGATCGCCGTCGCCGGCGTCGTTGGGAAGGCGCGCGCGCACGCTCGCCACGGCTCGCGATTGGAAAGCCTCGGCTGGCTCGCGCCCCACTCCACGCGTCGCCTCGGCCGTATTTCGGTCCTTCGGTATTATATCCGTCGCGAGGCGGCCGTCGCCTCGCAGCTGGGTCTGCCTTTTTTCCGACTGCCCTTTTTTTCTTCCTTCATCAGCGAGCGCGCGCGTCTAGCCGTCGTTCCCCGTTCTCTGTGCCCGTCGTTTCTTTTTTTTTTTGGGGGGCTGAAAATTTACTCCGAGTCACGATGTTTGCGTGCACGCGCGTCCAAGGGCTCGTCACGTGATTATATAAGCCGCGCGTGCGGGGCCGCGTTCATCCTTTACTCGCCGGCGATAAACGCGCGCTAATCATTCCGCCGCAGCGATATAATTTATATACATCGAGCGAGCCGTCGATTATTTTGGGCGGTTAATTTACTTCCTTTTTTTTTTTTTCATTTTTAAAATTTCCAAAGATGCACTTTGGTGCGCGTTAAAGCGATGATGAATCGACACGCGCGGTGCTTCATCGAATATTCTCAAACGCTTTTCGTGAAATTTTCGAGCCGCGCGTTGTACACACTTTTATCTCCGCGTCCATCGCATTAAAACCGTTCGTCGATAGCGCGGGACGCGAGGGGGGAGGGGTTCGCTGAGCCGCGAGCAGCGCACGCGGGCTTTGAATCAGATAGCTGAAATTTCCGCGAATTTCGCGTAAGCGCGTATAAAAAGGCCAGCTCGCGCGAGAGCTCACTTGCAAAATCGGCCCCGGCGTATAATGCGAGAGCGAGCCGCGCGCACCGGAAAGCCGGCGGGGCGCATTTAATTAGTAAGTCGTATACCCGGGCTTGCCCCCCCCCCCCCTGCCGCCGCTCGCATCCTTTCTCTCTCGCCCCCTCCCTCAATATGGTTCGAAGCGCGCGGAGCGCGGGGAAATTACCGGTGCACTTATACACGCGAGTATAATCGGATGCGTTAGTCGATCGGATATCCGTGCGATGTGCATGTAAGTGCGGGCGACGGCGCTGCCGCCCGGTTTTATAGCCGTTTCGGCAATTATTATGAATGCTACGTATCGGCGTTTTATGCTACTAGAGGGAATAACGCCATTGAGTCGATTAGACTCGAGGATACTTTATCAATTCGACGTTGCTCCGATATTTTTTTTATTGAAATGCCGAAAATTCTGGTCTCGTGAATAGTATAAAATGGAATAGAATACAATAGCCATTTATTGTAAATTACAATATCTACAAAGATTTTTCAAAAATATCGGGTATAAGAATAAATTAAAAAGTTTTTAAAATAAACTACTTAATAAAATACAAGATACAATAATATATCTGGTCATTTTAAATTACATAAATTAAATTACTGACACACAGAGAAAAGAATTTAGTTGGCTTCAACGATTCGCCCTGTTAAATACTTCCAACAGAAGAAGTTGTTATTTTGAAAGCTACATCGTAATTGAACGGAGTTATCGTTACGATAACAAAAGATTCTGTCAAAATAAGCTCTACGCTGTTAAATTAACAGTGATGCTATTAAATTAACAGGGTAATTATTAGATTAACAGTGGAATTGTTACATTAACAGCTTTCTACTGTTGGAAGAGTCTTCTGTTAGATTAACAGTGGAATTGATAAATTAACAGCTTTTTTCTGATGGAAGTATTTAACAACGCGAATCATTAATCCAACTAAATTTTTTTCTCAGTGTACAATAATATATATAATACGCAATTGGTATTAGAAGAAAAGTATAAGAGCAGACAGAGCACAACGTCTTGCGCAAACTCATCAGGTGCTCCACAATATTCTCTCTCAACGGCAGAAAAAAGGGAAATAAAGAGACGGGCGCGCGCGGCGGCGTGTATTATAGCGTAGACACGCGCTTCCCCGGCGTCGGTTCGAAAGTTTTCCCGCTAAAACAGCAAGACTGCACCTCGAGCGTTTTCCCATCGGCTCGCACGCAGCGACGGCGGCAGCATCCGTCGCCGCGGCCCTTCGCGTCTCCCCCCCCCCCTCCCTCCCCTCGTAAAAGAGCCTGCGGCTCGTTCGCGCTCACGCACGCTCGCCTCGACGATTCGATAACCGAGGCTGGCTGGCGGCGACGGCTGCGCGGCAGCGCCCGGAAAAAAAGAGAGCGACGAGAGCTGCGAGCGAGCGAGCGAGAGAATATGCGAGTAACAGGCCCCCGTGAGAGAAGCAGCAGCGGCGGCGGCGGCGGCGGCGGCGAGAGTTGGGTAGGGCCCTCTCCTCTCTTTTAACAGGCCAGCGGCGCGCGGCAGCCCATCAGCCATCCTGTCATAGACAGGATGTGAGGGTCCGCGAGTCGCGTTTCGTCGTCGCGCCGCGCCGTCGTCTCCCTCCCCTGGCTGCTCCTCTCCTCTCCCCGTTCCCCCCTTTTGCGCTCGCGTCCGTTGAGAGCGAGCTCCGCTCCGTTGTCGCGGGCTGACCGTGCCGCGCGCGCTTCTCTCGCTTGCACGCGGGAGAGAGCGAGAGAGAGAGAGAGAGAGAGAGAGAAAGGAGAGAGCCGGATGAGCGAGCGGGGCCCTGCCGATATATCGGAGGGGCC
The DNA here is from genome assembly GCA_035582955.1 of Sycophila texana. NCBI lineage: Eukaryota > Metazoa > Arthropoda > Insecta > Hymenoptera > Eurytomidae > Sycophila > Sycophila texana. The sequence continues at coordinate 354,478 of JAWWEN010000038.1, forward strand.
CGGTTTTTCCCTCGATTAGCGCCGAGCCAAGCACGGTGGGCGTGTACGCGCCGCTCGTCGAGCCCGGCTTTTCCCGTGAAAGCCTTCGAGTTCCTCTTATCTGTCTTTCTCTCTCGTCCTCTCCTCAGTCCTTTTACTTGAGGTATTGCTTTACGTTAGGGTCGAATTTTCGACCCTGCGGGTTTCACGAGTCTCGTACGCACCTAATTGCGGTCAGCGGCTCCCAGTATTCGTCGCTCGCTCGCACCGGAGCACCCGCGAACGAGCGAAATAAATGGATGGTGATGTCTGAATTGGCCGTTGCAGAGAGGCAGCACGAGGCGTGAGACGGCTGTTTCACGCTCCTCGCGTATGACGCGTAAATCGCCGAGATTCAGTAGTAAAAATTACGGATGGCTCGACTACTCTCGCTGCAAGTCGTGGCGCTTCCGTGCACCTGCACCGAGACTCGTCGCTATTAACGTCACCGCTCCCATTAAATCGCGATACGCACGCGTTTAGTTGGGCAACGCGTCGATGACCGCGACGACGTCGGACAAAACTTCAGCGTCACCGCGACTTTCGGTTATTTTCCACCGGCGCCCGTAAATCAGCTCTAAAACATCGTCTATATAATACGTTGGGCTAATTTATCCATTCGCGGAGCGTATATCTAGCGCCGGCATCAAAGGGTGATACATAGCGGTGTGCGCCGGCGGCGGCGGCGGCCGGGACACATTTTAACGAGGAGCGCCTTTTTCGGGCTCGCTCGCGCCGCGGGTAATTAGGTCGCGCTCGCTCGCGCGCGCACGCGAAATCGCGCTTTTTCATTAGCATATATAACGCGGCGAGCGCACGCACCCGCCGCCGCGTGATAATTAACTTCGCGCTGCGTGATGATTTATGCGCAGCTCGCCTCGCGCTCGCTCCGGGGATCGATCGCCGGCCGAGCTAAATCCGAATGAGCGACGCTCGATGAACGAGGATAGAGCGAGGTGCGCGCGTGTCGCAAGGCTCTCTGTGTAACGGTATATGCGCGAGCACCTTGGCGCGCGAGATTATCGCGCGGCGAGGCCCGCGGATCGAAGGTCTCCCGATGCGCGCGCTCGCGAGCCGCGTGACTCCATATACCGCCGTGAGAGATAACGTTTATTAGCGGGGCGAGGAGTGTGGCTCGCGCTGAAAAATCGATTGCCCTCCGTGAAATGCCGCGTGCGTACGTGACCGCTTCTTTATTTCGCGAGTTTTTTTTTTTTTTTTTTGTTCGTTATTCCTCGCCTCGGAGCCTCCCGTCGGTGGGCGCGTTTAATTAATCGCGGCCCGAAAGTTTTTCGATAACTTGTTATTTTTGAAGAGGCCGAAATGCGATATACAAAAGCGCCGCCGTTGTTATATTAAACAATGGTTCGATGCGGGAGTCAATAAAGTTATGGCATAAGCGGGGGTAAAAGTCGTGCGGCCGGGCGTGTAATCTCCATTCATAATTAAAAGTTAATTAAGCACTCGACTAATCCGAAAGCCGCGACGTAACAGCGTGTATTCCGCTGCCGACAACGTTTTTAACCCTCTCCTCGCTCGCCGATAAAATACCTCTCGCGCACTTTATCGCGGGTACACTGACCCCCGGTCCCCACCGCCCCCCTTCCCGCACGCGCTCTCTCGGCGTTTTTTACGGCGCGTTCGCGCACTTTCGAAATTTCGACACGACGAGCTCGCCGCGCGCACAAAAGAGCCGCTTGGCGCCGAGCGCGTCTTCCTCTCTCCCGGCAATTTTTTTTTTTTTTTTTTTTTTCATGCGAGCCGAGATCGCGGGAGCGCGATAGCACGCGCGCGCGCACGGCCGGACGATCAATTAAGCCGGATAATTATCATAACGACAATGCAGCGACGCTCGCGTCCGAGAGCCTATGCAAATCAGTGTAAATATCTGAACGGCGCGCAGAAAGAGAAAGAGAACGGCCGGGCCGCGATAAACTGCGCAGGAAGACGAGGGGGAGGGTCGGGGAGCGGGGGACGCCGGGAAAGTAGAATGCGCTGGAATTTTGTTAATTTATGTGCTTCCAGCGGCCGCGTCCGACGGACACCGCCAGTAATTCGCGCTATTGGCCGTGGGGTATAACGCAAAAACGACGATTCGCTCGTCACATATTATTTCGGAGCGTACGCTTACGTGAAACATATTTTTATACGCATTTTCTATTGAAAAAGATGTAGATTTTAAATTTCTTTTTTTTTTTTTAACTTTATTTTTTTCGTCACTTTTTCTTATTAACAAGAGTGAAATTTAGTTTTCGTTTGGATGAGCAGAAATTTTGTTTTTAAATCATGAAATCGGGTTGAAAATTAAAATTGTTTCAAACGTGTTTGAGGGAGAGCGTAGTTTGCGTTGAAATTCGATCAAAAACAAGTCCGCTTTTCCGGAAAATGGAATTTACATGAGCTCGCGCAAAGTTCGATTCCCGGTCGGACTCGCGATTCTGTAAAATTAACTCGTTTTAGAGAGATGGCGGCCGCCGAAATCGAGCGAAACGATCCCACGCACTCTGCATGCGACGGTTTATTTAAAACGCAGCGATTTTCCGAGCTTTGATGCGTCCAGCACTATAATTTCCTCAAACCGACCAATCTAACTTGCGATAATCAGATAATAAATACTGACGTTTTAAAAAAAAAACTTTATATTGTTACTTCTCTTTCGCAGTTAAAAAAAAAAACGTAACAAATGTACAGAACTTAAAAAAATGAATTCGGAGCAAAATACGCGCAAACCCCGATTTCTTTTTTTCTCACAGTCATAAACTGGTTGATATAAGAGACGAGCCTAACCGTGATTCCCGCTCGCTGTTTTGAAAATCAATGAGTTTCCCGAAGGCGTCCTTCACGAAAATCAATCGTGGCGGCGAGCGTGCACGCGTCCGCGGACCCTCCCGAAATTTCGGAGCCCGCCCCACGTTAAGCCGACGACGATAAGAATCTCGAAAAATGCAGGCGACGCTCCTCGGGGAAAGTGATAAATAGCCGGACAACGCGGGGCCGCTCGGAAAAATGACGCGGTCGGCGCCTCCTCCCTCCCCGGTCTGGCGCGCATAAATACGAGCAGAGAGAGAGAGAGAGAGAGAGCCGCTGGGCGAGCGAAGACGGGGGCCGCGCGATAAAGGCGGTGGCAGCGCGGCTCCTCGCTCGGCGGCGTTGCTGCAGGTATACGATCCCCGAGAAGCTCGCCGAGCCGATAACCCTCGTCTCCTCCTCCCTCATCCGCGCGGCGGCGGCGGCGGCCGCTCTCCCTTTGTGCGGCCCGGAGACGCGCCAGCTGGTAAATCGCGCGCGCGCGCCTGCCTCCGTGTGCGCGCACGTACGTATGTCTGTGTGTGCGTGCCGCGCGCGCGGGCTCTCCTTTTTCGTGGCTCGCTCGCTGCATGAGCGCGCTCGCTCGCTCGCTCGTTCGTTACGTGCCGGGCTCGCGCGCGAGAGCCGCGACACTTGCAGCGCCTGTGCTATGTAGGTGCTCCTCTCTTTGTCTCTCTCGCGCGCGCTCCGGTCTGGCGCGACGCGGCGGCGACCCGCATACCGGCGGCGATCGCGCCGTCCGGCGCACATAAAAGCCGTGCCGACGGCGGCCTGGTGTGCGCGCGTACGTGTGCGGCTGTCTACGTGAGTTCGAGGGCCCCGCGGTCCCGCGAGCGAAAATGAGCGCATGCGCTCCCGTAATCGCCGCCGCAGCCGCGCTCGGCGCGTATATACGCGCTTAGCGGGGCCGGCGCGCGAGCGAGCCTCGAAATGAAGCGGCTGCCGCGGATGGCTTCTCCCCCCCGTCCTCCCCCCTGTTCGCTCCTCTCTCGTGCTCCTTCCTCGTAATATACCTTCGGGGCTTCTCGCGCGCTCTCACTCTCGCCGTCGTTCTCTTTCCTCGTGGGTAGCTTTCGCGCTGTCTTTCTCTCTCGGCCGCCTTTTTTTTCGGTTCGAACCTCCTCGTGATATCCTTTTTTTACTTCGGGGGCTCTCGCGTTTCGTTCGCTCGCTTCCATATACCCCGGCTCTCGGGTTCTCGTCTCTCCTCTTCTCTTCCTTTTCTCTCTCTCTCTCGCTTCTTTTTTTTTTTTTATCTTTGCCCGGTCGCTTCGGCGCGACGAGTCAGGGTTTTTAAGATAGACGCGCGAGAGCGCGAGCGCGCCTGCGCTGCGTGAATAGGTCGTTTCTTCGTATAGCCTATACGCCGCGCTCCTTTTTTTCTATCTCTCTCGCTTTTTCGTTTTTTTTTTTTTCTAACCGAGGGGGCCTTTTCGTCGAAGGTGATGGGGTTTTTTGTGCGCGAACCGGGTAGGAGGAGGAGAAGGTATCTTTCTCTCCCTCCAGGTGCGCGCGAGATTCGTCGATCGGCTCGATTAGACGGGGGGAATGGGTTGTCGACGATTTGCATCGGCGTCTCGGTATTGGAAAATAGACGACAGCTGAGAATTCGTTCTCCACGCTCGTTCGCCACGCCGCAACTCGTTGATTACTTCGTCAACCGTGAAACGTTTGCTTTGGAGCCCGAGAGGCACCGGCGGATTCTTTAATTATCGCCGGCAATCCGCCAGATTCTACATCGTAATTCATTATCGCTCGCGCGTGTGCATATACCTACATCCACGGAGCAGCTCGTCTCGATATATAGCCTCCGCGATAATTCCGTTTAGCCCCCACGACTGGCGGACGAAAAAACGCAAGAATATATGCAGATTAAACATGCTCCGTACAAATTAACCCCCGCCTCCCGCCCTGCGCGCACACCCCTCGAAAAAGCGCGCAATCGCTCCCTCGATCTCGGCCTCATTTTCAGGCGACGAAACAAAGAGGTAAATGCTCTCTCCCCGTCTCTCTCGCTCGCCAGCGCCAGCGAATAAAAAAAAAAAAAGCAAGCGGGAGACAAAAAAAACCTCGCCTCGCTCACACCTCGTGGCAATAAAATCGCGCGCATTACAAAAGCGGACGATTCTCCCCCCGATTAAATTTATCGGCGACGCCAGGCACGCACACATCCCGCCGCCCCGCTTCTCCCCCCTGCTCCGTCGCGGCCGCGACGGCGGCGGCACGTATGTAAGTCGAACGGGGAGTACGTGCGCGCAAATGAGCAGATTACGCGGCGTGTATGCGCGTGCGTGTGCGCGCGCGCTCGGTGTGTGCGCGACGAGGCGACGGTTGCTGCAGTCGCGCGATGTTATCCGTCCCCCGAGCGACGAGCGCGAGATATTGCGCGCGCGGCGGCCTCCGCGAGAGAGCCGCTCGCGGCGAGGCGAGTTTTCGAGGGGTCCCCCCGTCTTCCCTCCTCCCCCCTCGTCGTCGCCTGCCTTACACCACGTTCCGCCGCGCGCGCGGCGAACGAGCTGCCTGCCGGCGAGCGAGCGAGCGAGCGAGCGCCGCTGCCAAAGGCGTTTTATAACGCTGCTGCGCGGCATTTTTCGGCTGCAGCCTCACGGACACTTCGGTTAACCGCCGCGCCCGTAGTTTTTCGACGGTCCCAACAATCAGCGACGTTTTTTTTTTTCCTTCTTCGTGAAAGCGTGTTTCACGCTGGAATATACAGTCGCCGTCGCGGGTTTAGCGGGGAACGAGGGGTTGTCGATAATCGTTGTGTCCTTGGTGGAGACAAAAAAAAAAAGACGGTCTCCCGTTTTATCCGGTTATTAATCAGCTCCGTTTCTGTAAACTAGTCTCCGGATGAAACTGGTCGAATAATTTTCGGCTTCTGCGCTTGGAAAGCTACTTAAGCTCGTTAAAATGTAAAAAGTATTTCGTTATATTACACCCAAATTACAGAGATAATCTGCGCACAGGCATGTTTCATGCCACACTCCCTTTTTTTTTTTATTCATTCAATTAATACACGGCCAATTGTCAGGTCGAACCATTTATTTTCTGCTCGAAAAAAAAAAAGAGGAGTACAGCTCCAGCTCCGAAAAAAGAGCGTGAAATCCTCGTGAAAAGGCTGCAAGTAGGTACACAACGATCGCCATTATTCTCGCGCATCAGTCGAATAGTCGCGGCAGAAAGGGCCAGGCTACATTGTTGCCAACCGGAGCGGCCGCGGCTCCGCGAGAAGCGGCGGCAGTGACTAATCGTCGCAAAAAAGCCTCGCGCGTTAGCCTCGATGGAAAGCCGCGCGCGCTCGCGTTATCTCCCTTTCTCGTGCGTGAGCTCGGCGGCGGCGACGACCCTCGGAATCCGCGAGGAGGAAAACATTCGGAGGCCCGCGGGAGATAGGCCGCGCGGAGCCGGCTGTTTTTTGCGATAATGCCCGCGGATCTCGACGTTGCCTCGGCTCCTGCCCCCCTCCTCCCCTTCCTCCGGTCCCCCATTCCTTCTCCCCCTTGGCCCCCGCTGCTGCCCCTATCTCACTTGCCCGCTCGCTCGGACCTCTTTTCTCCTCGTCGTTTATGTAATGAGGGGAATTCGTGTCGCGGTATAATACGCCACTTTTTTTCGTTCTTAATTTTCGGCGTTTCAGATGCTGCACGATGACGCAAAATATTTTCGTCGGAGAGACCTTTTTTAAGCGTTTAATGAGTTTAGTTGGGAATCTTTTTTTTTTCTCTTAATTGTTGTTTGCTTTTTTCCACTCCTTATTTTTTTTTTTAGCATAACGAATTAAATGATAAATTTCGAGAGCGAATTTATCCTCTTCTTGTTGGAAGATTAAACGCGCATTCCACTCTGTTTTTTTTTTCTCTTATTGAGGTTTCATTTGATATGTTAATCGATTTTTCCGTAAATAGAGTGGGACAAATTATTTTCGTTTATTAAATAAAATCTGACGGGATGAATAGGAGTTGAAGTGTGATAATTATATAATGGTAGATACGACGATTTAATTGCTTGCGCATTTTCACTTTGAATAGGCTATTACATAGCACTATCAATATTGTATTAGCGTTATGTCAATATTATGAAAGTCGTATTAATTTTCTTATTTAAAATATCTTTCAACATTTAAACGGTAGTTATTATACGTTAGTGTGCTTGTTTGTTGTTTCTAATATTATTTTAATTTCCAAATTTCATTTGAAAAAAGTACATCAATCATTTCAGCAAAATAATTGCTTTCATCAAATTGGCCCTGAAATATGCGAAGCTACTTGGTCGCGTGTGTACGGCACCGTAGCGTAACGTTTAACCGTGAAATCGGCCGCTTCAATGAAACTGAGCTGCCCTAGAAAAAAAAAACTATAACATAATAATATCAAAGTTTTACCATCCCTCGGTTACGTTATCTCGCATAAAAAATGAAACGCTAATTACTAAAATCATTTAAAATGACAATCTCCATCTGGAGCCTCTACCATCCCACTAAACAGCTGTTCAGCCCGCCGATTACTGAACCGAGAGAACAACCGTTACTACTTAACACGCAATATAGAGCCCGCGATATTTCCGCACAACGAACCGAGCATTAATCTGCGTGAGACCGGAGCAGGTGCACCGCGCCCAAAAAAGCAAAGGTCCCTCCGCTCCCAAATAAGTAAAAGTAAAAAAAAAAAAAAGAAAAGAAAGAAAAAAAGTGAACACTCATCTCCGCTCTCGAGCGTCCGATATATCTCGCGAGTAGCACCGACGCGCCGGCAATTAAAGCAAATCACCCGTGCCGTCCTCGGGCTCTCTCTCGCGCGCACGATAACAGATATTTTTCCGCGGCGAACTTCTTCGAAAGTCACGCGCGCCTCCCGTCCTATCTGCCTCTCGCGCGAGCGGCTATATATATAAAACCGAGCGAGATATAGAGACGGAGCGATTTCAACCTGTCTGTCGCCAGTCGCGTCATCCAATCTCCGCGGCTCTTATCGAATTCGTGTCTTCTTCGCTTTTCCCTCTCTCTCTCTCTCTCTCCTCCTCTTCCTTACCCGCGGCTCGAGGGCAACCCACACACAGGCTCGCAGCTCGGGCGAAAGGTAGAAAGAGACGGAGGGAATGAGAGAGAGAGAGAGAGCAGGAGGCGAAAGCGCAAATAAACGGCGGAGCCGTGCTGCGTCGCGCTGCCCGCCATTTAAGCTCCGCGTGCGCGCGCGAGAGAGCCCCGACGACAAACACGTCGCGCTCGCGTCCGTGTGGCGGCGGCCGGGGTAGCCGGACGAGAGGAGCGCATTTACTTACACGGCGCGTTCGGCAGAGAGAGCGAGAGAGAGAGAGGGAGCGTCCGATTATGCGCGCCGCGGACTGCACTGCCGGCGGCGGCCGCGTCGTCTCCCCCTCGAGAGACAGGGACGGAGCGAGAGAGAGAGAGAGAGAGAGAGAGAGATTCGAGCGAGGAACGTTGGCTGGCCGAGGCCTCGGCCGGCGCTCGGCTCTTTAGCTCTCCGTCTCGCTCGCTCGGCCGCCGCTCGCCTGGCGATTTTTATGTTTCCGGCCCTCGCGCTCGTCCGCGCCGCGCCTCGGCTTTTCTTCGGGCGAAAGCTCGCGCGACGACCGTCCCGCTCCTCTTCTTTCTCTTTCGCTCTCTCCTTCGGCGGTCTTGTTCTTCCTAGTCGGCAGCGACGGTTCTCCGTTGTTTTGTTCGGCGCGGCTCTTTCGGGTTATGTAACCAGACGGCTTTGCCTTTGTTTTCTCGAGGCTAGGCTTTAGGCCTCCTTAGCCGATTGATCACCATGCTGATTGGTTACACTTCTTTTTTTTTTTTCTTTTTAACTCACCGATTCTCCTTACCGTTCAAGGCACTTTACGACTGTTTTCACGTCTAACGGACTCGTCGGAGCTACCGATCTTGATCGAACGAAAAAACGAAACGTAATAGTCCACGTGGAGTGCTGTTCTAAAAATACACTGAGAAAAACGCGCGAGAACACAAAGTTACTTCTTTCTTTTTTTTTTTGTATGTGGATTTGAAAAATTAATGAAAGTCAGGATCGAAACATCGGCGCACCGCAACGCTCGCTTCATCCCCCAAATGAAAGGAGCACCTGATTGTCGCTCCGCCGGTCAATAAAAGAAGGCAGTTCCCCGTAATCTACGGTGCATCTGCGGGTGATCGAAGAAAAAGAAAGAAATTGGATCGCAGCGCGGGTGAAAAAAAAATACGCAGCCAGGCGCGAGGCACCCTCTTCGGTGGCCTCGAGCGTCACCCCCGTCGTGGACGCTCGCGCGCTTGGATCGGCGGCCATTACGCGCCGATCGCTCTCCCTCGCGCCTGGCGCAGCGAAGAGCGCGCATAAAGTGATAACACGATGATGAGTCCGAGAGAGCCGAGGCTTTAACGAGCGGCGCGACAAAGAGACCTTAATCTCCCTCTCCGCGCTCTCGATCGCTCGTGATTTCAATGATCCAAATCGCCAATTAACGTCTCCTCCGCGCGGCATTGGCAGGGTGCGCTCCGAAAGGTCGAAAGTCCGAAACTAGACCGCGTAGCCGCTCGATTCCCCGGGGCTCGATTCGTCACGAGCCGCGTGTGTGCACCGTCGTCCCTCCTGTCGTCCCCCTCCTTCTTCCTTATTTTTTTTTTTGGTCGGTCACCCGTCGCGAGTTCCGCCGAAGAAATAACGTCGTCGCCGAGGCGGGCGGTGGAAAAAAAAGGAGGAGAGACGAGAAGGAGCGAGAACGAGACAGAGAGGACGAGAGCGAGGGGAGTGAGAGCGAGCCATCCTCTTTAGAAGACCCTTAACCCTGCGGGTGACGCTCGGACGCTCGGTTCGTCCGTCCGTCCGTCCGTCCGTCCGTCAGACAAAAGGGATTGGCGCGGGCGGGGGCGACTCGCTCACACGCGCGCACGGGCGGGGGGGAGACGGGAAGAGCGGGCGAGCGAGCGAGCGAGAGAGAGAGACGGAGAGGCAGCAGGAAGCTCGCGATGCGTGACTCACCGAAGAGCCGCGCGAGTGTGCGTGGAAGCCGCGGTTCGCGCGCTGGCCTTGCGAGAGCCGAGGGGGAAACGCCGTCTGCGCTGTCTCTCTCGCTCGCTCTCCTGTCGGAGCTCTAATACCTCGCGGAGCCTTTGTCCTCCGCTGCTGCGCCATCGCGTTATTTCACACTCGCGCGCGCGTTAGCAGCGCGCGGCCGGCGCGTGTGGGTGAGCCTCGGCGTTTTCACAGCGCGGCGAGCGAGCGAGAGCTCAATTTTCAATTTTACGAGGAGACTGATAATTGCGAGGCGCGCGAGGCGATCGCCGCAGCGCGAGCGAGAGAAGAGTGGTCGAGGCGGGGGACGGGGGAGGAGGGACGGGGCTTTGTGAGAGGGAGTCGCGCCGTGAGATAATGACGCGACGACGCGGAGGCGAGCGGAAAAATCGCGGGCTTCCTTTTTTCAACGGCGTCTGCAGTATATTTTCTTCTCCCCGTGGCTTGTTTCGCCTTCTCCTTGTTTGTCACTGCGATTCCTCGTTAACTTATCGCCGTCGTAAGCTTTTTTAAAACCTGCATTAACATTCAGAATAAAGCAACTTAGAGATAATTACGGCGCGTAATAATAAATGCGCCAAATCAGCGGGTAATTATTAGTCTTCTTGATAAAAATAAATTCTGCGCTTTTCTATACTATTTAGGTCACTTGGCGCACTCATTTTTTTTTTTCATTTCGGAGCCTGGTGATTTAAATATAGCGACTTGCGTCCAAAATTATCGCCGTAACAGCGTAAACTAATTTAGAGCCGATCGAGGCTCTTATCGCGCCTACAGTAACCGATCGAAAAAGCCGCAAAAAAGTCAGCCAGCAAGCTCGTATTAAGCGAATAGGAAACTCGAAATGAGTGGCGCTCGAGAGTTCGCCTCTTTTTTTTCCCCAACTCGCACTTATCACTTTTGCCCGCTTGCCAAATCCATCATCGAGATTTAAAGTGCGCGCGCCGCCACCGCTTTCGCTCTCTTCCCGCGCGCTCTCGTATGTTTGTACGTACGTGCCGCATGACGCAATGCATGCGAGCGATTGTACTTTTCGGCTTTAGCACGTAATCGCGGAGGCTGCTATAAAACATCGTTAACTGCTTGTAAAGCGCGAGCTCCAGAAGCTGCCGTGCTTTAATTCACTTCATTACTCTTAATTGATTGTAGTTGATACGGATAATTTTTTTTCCCCCAGGAAATCCCTGCAAATAATGCGATAATAAAGCTCGAGCCGATGTTGTACAACGTGTTAAAATTTCAATGAAATTACACGGTTACGTTGTCGTTTAAGCACGCGCGCGAAGCTGCTCTACGTCCGAATAAAAAGCTAAAAGAGCGACGACCGACCGCTCCGATAGAATTTTTATTTCGCTCGATCATAAATCCGCGACGCAAAAATCCTCGATAAAAGCGCCGATAAAAAATACACGACAAACTCCCGTATACTTTTCTCCCCCCTCCGAAAAGTAAAGAAACAAAAAAAAAAAAAGAAAAAGATATGATAAAATAAAGAAATTCCGAGAGCGAGTGCAAAAATGAAAGGGACGCACCTCCGGCCACTGCCATCATTAGCTCCGACGATCGCCTCTCGCAGGTAAGCCGAGGTAGCTCGCCCGCTCGGTGCATGGAAAATTTCATATTTTACAATATATATAGCAAGCGCGCGCATCGGGCGCTCGCGCGGGGGCTAATTATCTCGTTCCCGCTACTCGTTTACGCGTCCCTTCCCCCCGCCGTACGCCACCGCCGCCGCCTCCCGGCCCGCCAGCTATATTTCGAGATTCCAATTCGGCAGGAATGTATGGCGAGAGCTCGCGCTCGCGCGTCCCCGGGAGAGCTCGCTCCTTCTCTCTCGCTCGCTCGCTCGTCCCACTTGGAGGGAATTTTTTGGCGGTCGTCCTCCTCCCTCTCGCTCGCTCGCTCGCCCGCTCCCTCGGACACACGTGCGCCAGCTGCGGCGTGTAGGTGCAGAGGCGGCCACACGCTCTCTCTCCTCACCCACACCAGCGGCCGCGCCCGCGCACAGGGACGCGTCTCCCTCGCGGACGTCGATATATGCCGGCGCGCGCGCGCGGGTATATAGGTGCCGCGCGGCGTTATTTCTCTCCGTCTCCCTCTATCGCACGGGCGAAAAAATTTCGACGCTAAATAAAGTCCGCGCGCCTCTCTCGCCCTCTGCGCCTTCTCGCTCCTCTATCTCCTTTTTTTTCACCTCCGTTCTCCGTCTCTGTCTCCCTCTGCTTTTTTTTCCCCCGTTCCCTCGCTCATCGGCAGAGCGCCGCGCGTTCGAGTTACTTGCGCGCCGCTGCAACGGCGACTCCTCTTTTTTTCCTTCGTGAGCCGCGCTCGCTCTCTGTTTTTTTTTTTTTTCGACGACCGCGGAGCTGTATAGGTATACCGGCTGTAACGATTTTCCGAGGGATCTCTCGCTCTCGTGCTCCGTCTTTCTCTCGCGTTTTCGGGGGGAGGGTTTTCCAAGCTTCGCGCGCGGTCTTCTTTTAGCGCTGGCTTTTTCGATGAGTATTGTAACGCTCGAGTTAATTAAAATGTATATATCGGTGAAAATGCTTCGCGGAGGGTTTACGGATTTTCGGTGAGATAGGAAAAGACGGCGTTTTTAATTTATAGCCGATAATTACCTCGTCTAGCGTGAGTGTAAGCGAAATAATTATGCATTTTGTTAGTATAATATAATACTGTAAGGCGACTGCTCCGTATGCGTTTTTAACGACTCCTTTATGATCGCCAACAAATTATTCCTCAATGTAAGTGGATTTTAAACTCAAAATAAAGTGCCAAAACTAATAAGAGCTCGGTAATTTGTCACTTGCGAGTGTACCTTATTTATAAAACGCACGTGGCAATTTGAATCTCCACGTGGCAGGTAAAGGCAAATAAATCAGCATCACAACAGTCGGAAGAAATAACCGTAGCGTAAGCGCAATAATAGTAGCTGACAGAAAAGAACCAGTAGTGGCCGTTGCAAACTTGATTGATGCAACGATCTATTTAATTGTCGATTGATTGGATCAGCGGTGCACTTGTTAACAACGGGAGAAATGTTACACGTCAACGATTCGACGTTGAGCTATCTTTTCCGAGATTTTTCAGAGTGCATCCATATGTTTTTTTTTTCTTTTTACTATATATTTTTCGCAATTTTTTTTATCAAATGTTTCTGCACCAGCAGTGTTTACAAACAGTGCGAGGGAGATAATAAACGAATGCGCTCGCTACAAGTTGAAACCGTAAAACGACCGCTTTATATTCAGTCACTGTCTATTTATAAGGGTATTACTTTTGGAGGATTAATTTAAGTACTTGGTAATTGTGGGTATCAAAACATCAGAGCAATTTTCGTAAAACCAAAGATCCAAGCCTTATAAATAGAGGGTGAAACACCTGTTACGTTGAAGCTCATAAACTCGTACAATAAAAATTTTATGTATGTGTCTTTTTAACTTCTCGTGAAACTTTCTAAGAATAGTCTCTCAAGAGCCGCCGCACTCCGCGTAGTGAGTACAAAGTGGAGCATTTCCGAAACAAATTATGCACCTTATATTGGTCGGCTTAAAAGAAAATGTAGAAAACAAAGAACACGTGTTCCAATTAGATGCATCCTTTGTAAGACCTGAAAAGCGCACTCCCGCGAGCAGCGCTCGGCCGGCGGATGATGAAATTCGGCCGCAATTATGCAAAAGCCTCGCGCGCGGCGAATATAATTTATTAACGAATGTAGATAAGGCCTTCGCGCCTCATTCATAATTTGCCCCGGCGTTGCACAGCGGCGGCGGCTTACACTCGTTAAACACGACGGCGAACACAACGAGCCGCGCGCTCAGCCAATGTACACACGACGAGCCGAAAAATATAAATCCAGTCGCTCGCGCGTGTAGGTACACGTGTTCGCGTCGCCGCGGCATACGAGGGAGCGAAGGAGAAAACGCGAAAAAGATGTATGGAGGGGGAGGCCTTTTTTTTCCTCGGCTCCGGCGCAAATTGTATCGCGCGGCGGCGCCGCGTCCTTTTTTTGAGTTTAACGAATCGGTTAAGTGGGTAAATGGGACAAGCTGTTTTCTTGCTAATTTGTTGCGGAGCGGCGTTACGCGGGGAACGGCAGTTTACCGAAATAAATAATAGAGAGAAAAGAGGATATTTTTCGATTTTCTTTTTCGGAGTCAAGCGACGGGATGAACTGATTTGGCTACTTCGGTATAGTGATGAGGCGAGTCTAACAATTAAATTCCCGCTCGTGAAGGAGTATACTGGCGTTAAAGCTTTACTATCAATTTAGATTCCTTTTTTCTCCTGCGGCCACCGAAGTGCATGTAAGGCAGCTATAACTTTCTTTAACGCGTTTTTATATCTCCACTGCTTATTTTATTTAACTTTATCGTGCAATTTTATATCGAGGCTCGTAGACCTACCGATTGGCCGATGATCCTCATAGAAAAGTAATTAAATCCAATCGTTTTTCTAAAAACAAATCTCCACGTAGTAGCAAAAATACATCCGTCGAAAAGAGGTTAAAAAATCGTCGAGCAGCTTACGTATATGGTCAGGGACGGTGACCGCGGGCCACACGCGCGTCCTCGCGCCCGACGAAAAACGCGAGGCGGCGGCGTCGATTTCGCGCGATCTCCGCCCAAGTCCGTTGGGAGAGAGGGGCAGCAGCAACAAAAAAAAAAAAAGAAAAAAAAGAAGGCACCAGTCGCTATATACGCGCGAGCCCGAGAGCGGGTCGCCTCGTTTATTATACACACACTCGGCGCCCGGAATAAGTTAACAGGTAGAGGCCGAGGTGGCCGCGATATCCTCCGCACGCACACACGCGCACGCCACGTATCCTCCCGCGTTATTATATACGCCAGCGATTCCCTCCGCGCCGTCACCCTTTTTTTTTCGCGTCGCGTTTTATGCGAGAGGCGAGAGAGAGGCCTGCGCGCCCGCGTCAGGCGAGCGTGTGACGTAACGCCCGTTCCCCCCGCGCCTCCCCCCCACCCTCCCCTCGCCACCGTCGCCCCTCGTTAAGGATGTATGGGCTGTACATAGGCGGCGCGTGACGTGTGCGCGGGGGGAGGGGGGGAAAGGTCGATGGTTAAAGCGGAAAATCGTTATCGGCCAAAGCGCCGCGCGCGAAAGAGAGCAGGGAGCCTTTTTTTTGCGCTGCGTGAAAAAATTAAAGGGGAAGTCGTGGAGTTTTTCGTGAATCGACCCAGCCAGATGTCGGTCGGAGGGTGGCGGATACGAGTGTTTTGAGCGAGGCGCGCGTATACGCCGAGCTGACTTTTCCGGCTCGTGAAACACGCGCGCCGGCTCCGATCGTCCGTCGGTGATTTTTCATTTTTGGACGATTAAGACGTAGGAAGCGCACGATGGACTGCCTCTGATGGATGCGACGTGCGGCGTTTGATACTTGATTTCTTGAAAAATTGGCGAGTGAAGGATGACTATCTGGCCGGTGATTGCGCCTAGTTAAAGGCACCGGCTATCAAGCCCCGGAAAATGCTGATCTGCTAAGCTCCGTTTAATAGCGCGGCTCGTTAAAATAATTATCATACTTTTCGCACGTTTTTCAATGATTTTCCATTAACGTGCCAGGCCTGTTGCCAATGCGATCAACACGAGTTTGAGTGATTTTCAATTGAACCGCGTTATTTTAAAAATAAAACAACGCGCTTGAAAAGAAATTAAATCTTTTTTTTTCGGGGTGATAATGCTGATAAAAAACATTTATTTTTAATTGGTGTGCAATTAACTTGTTTATTGCACATTCGGGTGTAATTTTTTACTTTATTAAAACGCTTGATGGGCAGTTGATTTACGTTAAAAATTAATTACGAATGCGCGTTAATAGCGATGAAAGATTATTTGCCAAGCCGTGTGATTGCCAAAATTTTATAACACAAAATTTATACGTTTACTTTATTAAAATTAATTAATATTTAATTAGCTTCAATATAAATAATTGTATATCAAGTACAAATATTAAATATTTAAATGATTTAATTTTCGGGCAATCTGCATGGATGGTTTAACATAACGAATCCAGTAAGTCAATATACTTATCACCGAGTAATCTTGAAACAATAAACACTTTAAGTGCCTGCGATTACGATGTCAAAGATTGTCTCTTTCGTGAAATAATAAAGTTGTTGCCCTTAATCGCACTACAAATTATTGCTCATTTCCGAGACAATGCGAGACAATAAATTTAATCATATTCATTACAATCGCACATTAATCAAACGTATAATATAAACGAATTACAATTTAACGAAGCGCCTGAAAATATTGAAATCTTTCATTTGCATCCCCCGAAATTCGATAAAAAAAAAAATCTTTCAATTAATTAACGAACGGCGGGAAGCGAACAACACCTTCCGAATTTTCCACACGGACTGTACGTCCGCGACGGCGGCGGTGCAACCTCGAGAGAGCGAGAATCTCGATCCTCGGCCTCTCCTTTCCTCGCGCCCACCGCCGCGCCGCGAACGAAACGGATGCGCGAGCGAGCCAAAAGAAAAAAAAATGCGCGAGCGAGACGGCGAGCGAAGGAGCGAGGGAGCGAGCGAGAAGACAGGGAACGAGGAGGCGAAGCCCGCGTCGCCGCGGTCGTACACGTGCGCGTCCGCTCGGTCGCGAGAGAGACGGCGCTATCGCGCGCGCGACTCGCGAATGGGCTACTTTTGTCTCTCGGGCGGCGACGCCGGCGCGCCGCGTGCTTTTTTTAATATTCGAGACCGCGGATCGCGTGTGAGGCCAAGAGCGAGCGAGCGAGAGGGAGCGAGGCTCGAGCCGGCGACGCGATCGATTTTCGCGACCGGAGTTCGGGGCTTCGGGCGCGCGCGGCCAACCTTCCTTCGTCGCGACTTTTTTTTTCCTCTCTCCGGCAGCATTTTTTTTTCTCTTTTTTTGGCTCGCTCGTTCGCTCGCGCGCGCCTTCGCTGGCTCTCTCGCGCTTTCCTTCCTTTTTTTTTTTTTTTTTTTTTTGTTGTCGGCTCTTTTCGGCCGGGAGGGGAAGAGTCCGGTTTCGCTGAAATGGCGCATACATTAGCGAATTTTATCTGTTTGGTGGCCGAGCGCGAGCCGAGCTCGCTGCTGAATATTTTAATGTATGGTTTTTAAATAAGTCGGGGAAGTCATTTTTCTTTCGCTCCTCGGCTGCGGTTTTTTTCCTCGTCGTCGTCGTCGTCTCGTTCGCGCTCGCGTGGATTTTTTTTCCTGACGTCTTTGCGGACGAGTGCGCTCGCTCGCCGCCGCGGAGCCTCGTGAATTATTGAGCATGTTTCGAATTCGTGAGATTTAGAAATCACCTTTTCCGCGGGCCCACGGGCTATGATAATTAATGAACGGCGTGTGCGAACTCACGAATTTGTTATGAGTAGCATGATCTTTCAAATGTGCGCTCGTTTGTTCGTGCGATAAATTTTCGCGCGCGCGTGTGTGTGTGTGTGTGTAGCTCGAAGTTTCGAAAAGTCAGAGGTGACTTAATACCCACTTAAAAGGTTCGCCCGCTGGTGTATATAATGTGTTTTTACGCATAATTGGATCAATCAAAACCGCATAATCGTTGCTTGGGATTAAACGTGTGATCATACATAATATGGTTGTTGCACCCATTTGTAACTTAATTTGACATGTTTTCACTTTAATCATATAGTGCTTTGTCTCTTTTTCTTATGGACGAGCACAACCATCGTGTCCTCGGACTTTTGCCTTTTGAAATAAACGAAGTAAATCGGGCGCTTTAAATCCAACGTTAAAGGTCGGGTTATTCTAATTCATTACCATTGCGCAATTCCACGGCGAGACAATGGTATATACCTGTTATTTTCTTCCAAGCTACAATTACTTCACAAACCACTCAGTTTTCGTCGATTTTCCAAAGCAACAAAGCTCTCCTTATCCAAGCGAGCCGCCGTCTTCGACAACAACAAAGCTCAGGCATCGTGCTATCCGCGAGGGAAAAAAAAGAAGAGCGAGTAGCTCTCCCCGCGCGAAGATTCGTATAAATAACCCACGTATCCGCACGCGCGGCGACGCGGCGAAGAAAACGAATGGTCCGTTATCTCGGGGCTCTTGGGACGCTTGGTCATTAATAATTTCGAAAAACACGCGCGCTAATTAACGCGGCGCTCACTCGTTTGCGCGCGATCATCTTTTATCGCGGCCGACCGCGAGGTTTTATCAGCGAGCGCGCGCTCGAGTCGTCGTCGCGTTTATATGCGCGTTGCGCAAATTTCCCCGGCTCACGCGCGCGCGCACACACACAGCGAGAGCCGTAAACGAGCTCGCGAAGGCGCCTCGAGGAGGCGAAAGAAATCGCGGGGAAAAAAAGTCGCCGTCGCCGCAAGAGACTCGTTACGTAAAGGCTCGCGCGAGCAGCGACGTCGCAGATTTTTGTCGAGCTGAAAAATTCGACGGATAGGAGAAAAAAAGAGGAGGAGTTGCGCGTCTCGGGCTATTATTGCGCCGTTTTGTAATACTCGCGAGCGTTGCGTTGTTCTTCTATTCTCTTTTTTTTTTTCTTTGCTGCTGGCTGATTTCGTGTTTTTTTCTTCTTTTTTTTGTTTGTTTGTGTGCGTTGTCCTTTTTTTTTTTTAAAGCGACGCGAAGTTGCTGCGCGTACTTCGATAACATTCCAAGATCGCCGCTTAGGCCGCGAGTGGTTGGCCTAGCTCTTAAAACTGTTGCCTTTTACGCAGACCAGTAGGTGTTGGCCATTGTGGCCGGTGAGTTTTTTATTGAATGAAAAGTCGTTAAAATAATGGCAGGTGACTGCGTGGCCGCAAGGAATTTAACGAGACTTTTTATAGTTGCATTTTGCCTGTTATTTGTTTTGACCGGTAAAAAAAATGTCGGTAAAGTTATGACTATGCGGCGGTTAATCGCGTACACTGCTGCTAATTGCACACTAAAACAAACAATAAAATGAACTGAGAGATAAAATAATTGAATGTATCTAAATCGGGTCTGGAAGAAATCAAATTCAAGTGTTTTAATATACACCTCGTGAATTATTTAAACACGCCTTGTTTATGCTACCGGCTGTGCAAAGCTCGCGCGCCGCTGTTTCGCTCGAAAAATAACGGGAACAATTAGAGCGACCTGCCATAAAGGGCGATCGCTCCTAATCCACTTTGAACACGCATCTAATCGCGGCAACAATACCCCGAACAAATGTCGCACTCGTCAGCGATTCATGAGCGCACACACACCCGGCCGTTCGTCTTCGGTCTGCTGCGAAATCCATTATCTCTCAGTTAGGCAAACGAAAAACTCCGAAGCGCCAGCGTGTGCGTCCCGCGTGAATTTTACAGTGAATTTTGATAAGACCGTGCGGCGTGGCCGCGCGCACGCACACACGAGGCCCCGGCTGCATAATGGATAGCGTAGCCCGAGCGGGTTCGCCGGCGCTTCGGGGATTAATCCGGAGGGGCGCGCCCCGCGCGTCGATTTTCGGGGGTAGTGCGGGGGGGGAGGGTAACGGGAAGGGGGCGGAGGGAAGCGCTCGCTTCGCCGAATTAGCGCGCGCGCAAGCTCGACGGTTTAATATCGTCCCTCCCGACCGGCGGCGCCTTATTACCGCCCGATCTTGAGAGCCTCGGCCGCCGGTGCGTTTTATTAACCCCCGCGCGAAAATACGCGTTTTTAGTGCGGTTATTAAAGTCCAGAGCAGGCTCGGACGATTACGGCGCGCCGGCAGAGGCCGCGCCGACGTCGAGAGGCATCGATTTTTCATCGGCAAGATGTTGCGACGTCGGTTCGCTCTCTCTCTCTCTTTCTCCTTATTTCCAGCTCCGCGCGCAGAGTCGCAAGGCCTCGGCCGCCGGGTTATAACTCCCGACAATAAACGTCTCGTTAAAAGGCCGAAAGTTTAGATTGACTTTTTTTTTCTCTCCCTCCCGCGTCGTCCCGGCCAAGACAACATGAAACACGCGGCGTGCAATATCGCTCGGGACTGCACCGGCACCGCGCTCCAATCGCGATTGCATTCGTTTACCCGTGACGCGACCTCGGGCTTCCTATATCAAAACAACGTTTCATCGGCGAAAATAAACAGCGCATCTTAAAAAGCGACGACGATCGGCAAAAAATATTTCGCGTTCGCGCAACGTGAGGAATATGAGAGAAAAAAAAAAAAAAAAAAAAGAACGCAGAAAGCACCGCGCCGTCTTTTTCAATTTCGCGGGCGTCCAGCCGCGGGGAAATACCGCGCGGAATAACCGCGGCCTCGATCGATAGTGCGATTGGAAAATACGCGCGCGGCCCGGCAACAGCGGCGAGGCGCTGATTCGTTACGGTCTAGTTTGCGCCGCGCGACGCGGCAACGGCGACGACGACGCCGCGCCACGTCCTGTGCCCTCCTCCCTCCTACGCCGCGGCATTTCGGCGCTTTCGTGACTTTTGGCGCGACTGCACGCACACACGCGACGAGCCGAGTCCGCGGCGTGTGCGGAATCGAACGGAAAGAGACGGAGAGCGCATCGCGACTGCGACGAGGAAGAGGCGGGGATAACCCGCGAGGCGTGCTTCGTTTTATTTATGCGATCGAGCCTGGGTCAGGCTGGTTATTGCGGACGGAAGTTGGCTCGGTTCTTTTTTTTTTTTTTTTTTTGTTTCACTTTTGAATCGGTGGCTCTTGAATTATTTTCGCTTTACATCGCGTCGTCGCCTCGCGGCGGTGCGCGGCCCATTCCGTCACGGCTGCCGCGCGAATTTTGCGAAATCGCAGCGGCGTGCCATCTGCTCGATAAATGCAAATATTTGCGGGAGCACGCGTAACCGGTTGGGCGAGTGCCCGACCCCTCGATTGTTCGTCTCCCGTTTCACTTCTATCGCGCGGGTTAAAAGTTCTAATTAAGAGGGTCGGCGCGGCGTCTGGAGACCGAAACAGTGCCTTGCCCTTCTCATTAATCGCCGAAAGGACTGAAATTATTTCGAACACTTGATTACTTATTATACCTGCAATTTAATTCGCTTCCTCGAAGCCAATTTTTTTTTTTTTTTTTACTCCGACACCGTTCCGTTTATATAGATAAGTATCCTTTAATTCGACTAACGCACGAGGCGAGCAAAGCTGCACTCGCAATTAACCGACCGCCGCGATCCGCGTTCAATTATAAAAACGCCGCTGATAGCGCCGCACGCCGTAACGGCGAGGCAGGCGCGGGGAAGGGTACACGCTCGGCTGCAGCGGAGCTCCGGTGATTCATCGACGCGAGCGAATCGACAAAGGTGCCCGGCGCTCGAAAAAAAAAAAAAAAAGAAGCAGGAAAAGTACGAGAAAAAATCATCGGCGGGGCGTGTAATCGCGAGCGCGCGAAGGAGGAGGCGGGCGAGAGCTCGCGGGCGCACGGGAGCGAAAGACTACGCCGCGAGCGCTGGACTGCGACAAAGCCGACGCGGGGTAACGGAACACCTTGGGTGCCCGGTCGCGCGGGTGCCGCTCGTTCGCGCGAAAATAATAATTGCGCCCGTCGCGCTCTCCCGGGCGTCGAGGACAAACGAGATGCGCCTCCTTTTGTGCCCGCGCGCGAGCGCAGTAACGAGGCCAGCGGAACGATAGGATTGACACGTTAAACCTTTTGTCGTCCTCCGGTGCGCCTGCGACGCCGTCCTCTCGCAGTCCCGGGGACGCGCGGGGGAGGACGCTCCGGGATAACGGATGTTCGTCTATTTTCCGCTGCGCGACGTCGCCTCTCTCTCTCTCTCTCGCTCGCTCTCTTTTTGTTTCACGCGCCGAGATTCCTCCTGTTCTCCTTTCGGTGCGTCACTGCGGGCTCGGTCGCTTTTTGTCGCTGCCTCGCGCGCAATTGATTTCGACGCGGTGAACGTTTGCTCGTTGCGTGGCTTTACGTCTAATCTGCTGTTTGTATGACTCTGTCACAGCAAGTAGTTAAACGCTTTACTAATACTAAATTCATTAAATTCGATTCAAGCTCCGAGCAGTTTTCTCCTTACACGTGCGATTTTACCCACACTTTATGATGTTCCACGTTTACTCGAATATTAATTGCTTGTCTTTTAAAATGAACCTATTACATTCACTCTCTAAATGTTTGAGTGACAATTAGAGGACAGTAAAGAGATTTATTATATGCACTTAACAATTTTATTTTTATCCAAGAAATAAAGTGCTTATTTAAAACAACCAACCTGTATTATAGAAAACCGACTGTTTGCATAAATAACAGCCCATCGTCAAAGATTAACGAGCGATAATCGGAATAAAGCTGCGAAATACGATCGCCGATAAAGAGAAAAGAATCATTCTATTATTTACAAGCTTAGAAAAAAGAAAAGAGCTAAAACATCGAGCTCGAAAACAACAAGACTTTTTTTTCCTTCCTCATCGAGCGAGTCCCTCTATCTCTGTCCCGAAACGACGGCGTGTCTCCCACGTCGTCCGCGCGTTCGCGTTGTCTCCGTCTCTCTCCCTCCACGCGCTTCTCCTTTTTTTTTTTTTTAATCCCAATTATCGCTGCGTCGCAGGAAGCGAGCTCGCGCGCGGGTCTTCGTACGCGGGCACACAGCCTCGCGGCTCTCACGTACACATTGGCGCGACGGCTTCGCCCGCAGCCGGCGGCGAAAGAGGAGGAGGGACGGAAATCGAGAGTGAGAGAGGGAGAGCGAGCAGTCAAGGGGAATAACGGCGGGAGAGTAACGGACAGTATCAAGAGCGGGCAAGAAGAAAAAGAGCGCGAGCTCGCGCGCGCGCGAGCGAACGCTAAAGCAGTATAGCTGCGGAGGAGCGAACGAGCCAGACGAAGACGGCGATAGCGGGGATATATATCTATATATATATACAAGCGAGCGACGCAGATAGCGAGGAAAGAAGCGGAGCGCTGAAAAAAACGCGGCTAGAGGGGAAGGGGGGGAGCTTCTCATTTTGTCTCCTCGCGAAATTCGCGTGCGCGCGCGGCCGAGTGAATTTCGCCCGGTCTCGCTCCGTCTCCCTCGCTCCGCCGGAACTAATAACAAAAGGACGGGCGCACAATGTCGCGCAGACATTTTCTTATTCTTCGGAGGGACCTACCTCCTGGCTCTCGCGAGAGCTCTCCTCTCTCCCCGCTTTTTTTTTACGAGGCGACCCCTCGCGCCGTTCCTTCCTTTATTTTGCTGCGGCGATGCGTTTTTTTTCCTCTTGCTCCTCTCCGCTCCGGCCTGCAGGCGGACGCCGGATTTTCCCGCGGCGAGAGGGAGAAAGAGAGAGAGAGCCCCCCTCCGGTTATCTTAAGCCCACGAAAGTATTGCGAAGGAGCGGCCAGTTGTATTTCAGCGGGTATAACCGGGCGAGACGCGATTAAAGCCGAAAAGACCGCTCCGTTCCTCTGCCGGGCGTGCCCGTGTGGCCCCCAAGGATGAATAGCGATATTAGCGTGATCGAGCGGCCGCCTTTCACACGGGCGATTACGTAAGAGGGGCCGAAACCTCGCGGGCTCTCTCCGAATTCGCCGATCGCCTTGATGCTCCTTTAATTAAGAAAAAGACCCCTGGAACACCCGAGAAAATCTTCCACGCAGCTCCGTGCAATGAATACCTCATGCTAAATGCCCAGCGATACATCAGGCTGAATAAGTGAAAACGCGGGAAAAAAAATCAATAGCTACTACTAATTACTAATTTACCGAGGCGGCAGGTGGAGGAGGGAAGAAAAAAAAAACAGAAAATAGCGAGCGCGGCGGCCCTCGGCGGAAGGAGACGCGGCGGGTCGCTCGGCCGCTCCCCGCCCCGTCGAAAACTCCCGGCCGACAAAAAAATTCGGAGAGTCGGCGGGGGCCCTGTCGCTCTCGAAAAATAAGGCTGCGCCGCCGCGCTGCTCACGTGTCCGGCCGAATCTCGCCCCGGCGATAATTACTGCGAGATCGGGTCTCTTCTGCGAAGCGGCGGCCCTCTCTTCTTGTGTACGGTACACGCCGGCCGTGCCCGCGTATCTCCGCCACCATCTGAGATCCCCGGCCCGAGATCCGCGGCCCTCCTCTTTCTCTCCGCGTGCGCAGCGCACAATACGCCGGACCGGCCCGAGGCACCGCGCTCTGCCCTGCTAATGCGGGGACGCCACTGCGAGGCACGTGCACGAGCGCGCACACCGCGGTCGCGACATTTCGGCGGCGCTTATGTAGCCGAGGCTCGCAGCAGGTATATCGCTGGCTGGCTTCTCTCTATTGAAGCTTGGCTCGGATTAATAAATGGAGAGATGTGTTTGTTTGGGTTGTATTAGACACGGAGGTTGCTTAGCGTTTGCTCGTGGGATTTTTCGTAAAGAGAATTTTTTACTTTTAATATAAATATAGAATAGAATAGAATAGAATAGAATAGAATAGTCATTTATTGTAAATTGCAATATTTACAAATATTCACAAAATATCGTGTATATAAATATATAAAAAGTTTTTCTTCTAGAAAATATAAATACTTAATAAAATACATGATAAAGAGCTTTTAGTTATTTTAAAATTACAGCAAAGTATTGCACTTGAATGATATCACAGTCAATATGTGTATAATTAATACTATAATAAATAGTCTGTTAGATAGACTTATTATTATATCTAGTCATTTCAAACCACCCAATGTGATATCACTTTTGAAACTGGGACTTACTTTTCAGTATTATTTATTTAAGAAACGACTGTGATATCACTTAAGGTGGTTATCGTGATTTTTCACTTTCTTAAGAAGTTGCTCAAAAAAATCATACGCGTAGCTTTTACTTTAATT
>JAWWEN010000038.1:400007-425471 GCA_035582955.1 Sycophila texana
CCCCTGTGAGCGATTTTTTTTCTCTCCCTTTTTCAACGGCGCGGTTAATGACGCTCGTTATTGTCGGGCGGTGGCGCGGCGCGCGCTTGCGTCGCTTTTGAAAGCGGCCGATTGATTAAAAAGTTATTTGCCAGCGACGGGGCCGCGGAATTAGCGAGCCGCGGACGTTGGAGTGTGGGCTGTTTTTTTTTTCAGTGGATATACAGAATGGATGAGCGTTCGGCTGTGCCCCGCTGGAAATTCGAAGTTTTAATTCGAGGAATGCAAATGTATTTTTCTTTCTTTTTTTTTTTTTTAGAAAAACGATATCAGCTTTAAAAAATCTACTCGTTATTTCGTTTTAGTTGGACTTTTCAATAGTTGCGCAGAGAATTCACGAATTTGCAGGTTTTTTTTACGTCGATTAGTTTATTCTAGCGACACCGCTTTTAGCTCTTTTATTTTAGGCGTTTATCTAACTTTTTTCACGTTTTTGCATTGCGAATAACTGAACTAATCAATATTTTTTTTTGTCGCCGTTCGTTGTTTCAGAATATTATTCCATCAATAATACAATTTTCACGAAAACAGAAAACGCTTTTGCAGGACGTAAATATTTTTCAACCACTAAATTAACCATCTTTTTAAACGCTTTAATCCTTAATCGTTTGGAGGTTTACCTATTACTTGACGCTGATCCAATAAATTACATTCATTATATTACCTTCGCGTGTCGTATCGATTCTACCAATTTTTTAACTTATTTATATAATTCTCCGAGTTTGCCTACTGCATTGCAATAAATCACCAATTTGCATTGCGAAAAACTGAACTCATCAATATATGTCTTTCGCCGCCGTTCTTTATTTCAGAATATTATTTCATCTGTAACTCGATTATCGCGGAAAGAAACGTTTTTGTTTTCAACCATTAAATTAAACATCTATTTAAAATGCTTTAATCCTTAATCGTTTCGAGGTTTACCTATTACTTGTCGCTGATCCACTAAATTACCTTCATTATATTACCTTCACGTGTCACATCGATTCCACATTATTTCCATCTATTTCTTATTCTATTTATATGATTCTCCGAGTTCGACTATTTCGAGATATCCTGCCTGCTAATCGACACGGTCGTATAACGTCTCCCGTTAAACTTTTTCCTTAATCCTCCACTTCTACCAAACTACCTTCTTTGGAATTAATTTGTTTTTAAACTAAACACCACAGATTCTTTTTTTGATTGTCCGCAATGTTATCTAAAGTTTTCGTCCGTCTCTTGCATAAAAAATAATTCTTTCAAGTGCTTATTCTCCCCTTTTACATTTGCGTACCTGTCAGTCAATTCTTCAAATGTATTCTTCATCTTTTCGTGAGAAAATCTGCTGCCAGTTTTGTTTTCGCTTTTCTCAGTTGCATAGATTTTGATGAAAAGCCTATTTTTGTTCAACCTGCGATTATATCGTTCCGTTTTACATTTATTTTTGATTATCAGATGTACAGAAGCTTCCATTTTCATTCATTTTCTAAAACGTATTTGTACGCGTTTATTTTTTACTTAAATTCTTCTTACTTCCTTTCTTTCTTTTTCTTAATTTGTTTTCTTTAATTAAGTTTAATTATTCCAAAATTAATCTTCATCCCATCAATTATGTCAATAGGTGTATGTTTACATTAAATAAAAATAAATATCATTTTATACTTAAATTGAGTTCCGCAGATTGGCCCTTGCAAGTTACAGTGATCAATGACTTTTAAATCGTGCCACTCGCACGCGCTGTACTCGCATAAAAGTAACGACGAATCATTCCCAAAAGTGGCTCATTAATTTTTTACCTCAACGTAAGTAATATTGTGCCGCTCTTGATTAAGTTGCGGAAAAAAGAAATTAATCAATTTAGCAAGCTACGTGCATTTTTATTCGGCCAGATTACTCTTATCAATCCGAAGCTTTACCACCGAATCAATTTCGTGGTGCCAGTCACGAATGTGCAATTGCCCGCTCTCTAAGAGAATTATTCACGCGATAATGGATTATACTTTTCAGCCTCCGCATTAATAACAGAAAAGAAAACACAATTTATCGATTGCGTGAGTATAAAACGATGCAGGGCCAACAAAGTATTACATCCGACGAGTAATAAAAAGCGCATATAATAATAAAACAAAAAAAAAAAAAGTAAAAGTCAAATGTTAAATCCCCGCTTACGAAGCGTTTGTGTACACACAAAGTTAAACGAACGACGTGTTATTTAGATTATAGAAAAAAAAAAAGAAAAGTGAAGAGCGCCCGGCATTCCCGGTCGGAAAAAATTACCGAACGCCCGCACGAATTTATGTAAGCCAATGAATTCGCAGTGACGTGCAGGCCCACCAAGGAGGGGCTCTCGAGAGGCAGCGAAAAGAGGACGAGCCGCAAGGTAGATAATAATATAATCGGGCGCGCGCTGGCGCTCGCGTAAAACAAATGTCGAACAATAAAGCCGGGGGAATCGGCCGGGAATGCGTAGAACGTGATTGAGAGAGGAGCGAGAAGGAGGCGAGCAAGGAACAACAAGCGGCGCGAGTGCGCGGGAATCGGCCGCGGAGATACAGATCGAAAGTCCTCCGGAGTCGAGGAATCCCCCGAATGATCGATGTGGAATGCTCCGCGCCAGGAAAGAGATGCACTCGCTGCGAAATCCGCAAGGAGAGCGAGAGGGAAGGAGAGGGACGGCGAGGGAGAAGGGGGCGGGGAGAAAGAAAAAGGAGGCGAAACGACATAACGATGCCGGTGACGTCTGTTAGGACAGTTCCGCTTTAAAAAGAATACTTTAAAAGCCGGAGGGTTTATAGCGAGAGCCTCGGTGTTGGTCGTGCTCGCCTGTACCCTCTGTAGGTGTGCGGGAGAGGGTATGTATATAGCGGGCGTACAGTATAGGGAAGGAAGAACTACATATAGAGGTGTAACGAGCAGAACTCAACTCACGAACTCACTCCCAGTTTTTAGTGGCAACTTGTTGCTCTATGCCCATTCATACGGCTCCGACTCCCATTACGTCACGTCACATCAACTTATAATAATGGTAATAGCGCTTTCTCTCTCTCTCTCTCTCTCTCTGCCTCCCTTTCCTCCGCTCCTCCTGTTTCGTTCTCTCGCTCTCCGTTTTATCTCCGACTCCACCGGCTCTCTCTCTCTGTCGCGCCCGCCAAAAGCCGAATTCGAAACACGATTTTACTCGGTCGACTTCCCCATTCAGCCGGAAATGCCCGGATAATGCACACCGGCAAACTTCCGAGTCTCTCTCCCCACTACCTTCTCCACTCTCGCACTTTCCGTTTCACTCGCTGTGTACTCCGTGTACCCTTTTCTTATCTCCTTCCGCCTCCCGGTGCACCTCGGCTCTCCGCGCGACCCATTCAACTTTTTAACGAAGCACAAACTTTCTGCACTCGCCGAGCTTTTCTCGCCTCCTCTCGGCGACCGTAGGCTTTTCACCCCTCCCCCGCGCTCGGAAGCCTCTTCCCCCCCGTCTCACCACCTCTTCGGCGAATTCTTTTGTTTTTATTACTTTCCCTCTCGTTTCACCTGATTGTCGCTGATTGCCTCGAGACATTGGCTTCCACTGCCGACTTTTCTTATTTTCGTCCTTGCTCTTAGCTCCCCCTTCCGTCGCCTCTTCTTTCTCCTGCAGTCGCAGCCCGGCTAAGTGATTTTTCCCTCCCCAGGAGCGTTTCGCCTTAATCGTCCCACTCCACTCCTCTCGCTCACCCCGTGATATCCCCGCGCGCTCGCGTTTCTCCGCTTTATTGCACCGAGCGAATTTGTGCATTTCGCCGGTCATTTCGGAGAAAAATTAATCCCGCCCATGCGAAGTGTTCCTTTTCATTTGTCGAGGTGCGTTGACCTATTGGAGTAATTAGATGTTTACTCATTGATGACAAGCGATAAAAAAGCTCTGGTGGTGCTTAATGAGTAAGCTCAATGGCCTATCGTTTTTATACGTCACAGCAAATATTGATTTTGTGTGAGCAAATAAATAGAAAAGCTCTCCCGTTCATGGCTCCGCTTATATTAAGATTTCATGTTCGCGTAAAACTTTATTTTTAGAGCCCCCTTTCAACTATAATTATATTTGAAGTACTAAATTTGACGGAAAATATGTTTAGAATCAAAAGACCATAATTATAGCTCGATGTGATTGCACATTATCTCATTCGATTTACCGTGTAAGTGTTTGCTCCAAAAATCAATTAAAAAATTACTTCTCTGACATTGAAAGCCAATATTATCTACTTTCAGTAAAAAAAAAAAAAAGAAAATATGTTCTGCAAAAGTATTTTGATCAATTAATTACTTAAATAAACTATTCATTTTGTAATTAAATTAACGTTCAAATTTGAAAATCAGAGAATTTGATATATTTATTTAAATAGATTAAGGAAATAAAACTTCTAAAGTTTATACATATTAAGAAATTTTATACCAAAAATTAAACGAAGTTCCGATTTATGTCATTCTTTTTGGAATAGTATAATTTGATAAGTACCCTTACAAGGGTAGAAAGTATTGCCGATAATTGTCCAATCCTAAATCACATTAAATGACTAAAAAAAAAAGCAAAGCAAACTCGCATCGCGCTAAAATTCTACTGCTTCAATTATAAAAAGCCTTCGGTAAATCACCCAAGGAGTCTTATATCATCGCTCGTTCCGTTTAATCAGGAGCGTCGCCGAGGAAGCGCGCGATTAGCTCCCCGGCTTTTCGCCTGCTGAATAAATCAATAATCCTGAAAACGCAGCGGCTTTCTCCTCGAGAAAGCGGCGGGGCATCGCGCGGCGCGGGCCTTTCGACGAATCGCAATGAATCCGCGGGCATCGACGTCGCGCATTTTTCATAACGCCCGTACCGTTAGCCCGCGCCGTACCCCATACCCCCTCCGCCCGATAACAATGGGCCGCTCGCGCCGGTGCGGCTCGCTCGCGCATTTCGGGGCCGCGTCGCCGCGCATAATTCATTCCTGCCTCCCGTGAATACGAGCCGAGCTACTCTCGACAAATTTCCAATCGAGCCGCAAAGCCTTCGGCCCCAGGCCTTATACGCGCGGACCCCGCGTTCTTTTCATCCTCGCGCGCTCTCCTTATATAAGCGCGTGCGCGCGCGCCGCAGGAAATGAGAATCCGCGCTAGCAAAAAAGAGAGAGAGAGGAAAAAAAAAGAGGAGCCGACGGATAGTGGGGGCTCTCGAATTCGAAAACCGATACCGCCGCAAGAGGGGAGAAAAAAGGCGGGAGGAGAGACGCCGAGATTTATATCGCCCCGAATGTCGCCTCTCTGCGAAGGCGGCGGCTCTCCTACGGACTTTTAATTAGAAAGCGTCGGGGGCCAATAAAAGCCAGGCGCGAGAAATCGCCTGCACGTCGACTGCGAGGCGCGCGGAAGTGGGTGAGCGCGAAGGCGAGAGAGTCGCCGAAGGAGGACGCGCGCGCAGCTTTTGACTTGCAAAAACCGGCGATTAAGCGCCAGTCCCCGGTGGAGGTCCGCGCGCGCCAGACAACGATCGACACCTTGCCTTTTTTTTCTGGGTCAGCGAATTCACTTCGCTCCTCTTTTTTCTTTTTTTTTTTCCTCATCTGTAAGTCATTCCTGCGACTGAGATTAAAACTGACCTTTTTTTTTTCGATCGAAGGCGTGTATACAGAAAGAAAACAAAAGAGTCGAAGACGATGATGTTGAAAGAGGACGAGGCGACGAGAGCGTTTATGTGTGAAACCCGCGGGAGGCTCGGCGCGCTCAAAGGGGAGCTAAATACCTGACTTAACTCATTTCCGCTGGGATCAAACGGGCGCAAACGAAACGGCCAATCGACGTGAATGCATGCAAAACGGGGAAACGCGCCAATTGACGGGCCGAGCCCGGGGATCATAAGGTGGCCGTTGAAAATCAATTGCATTAATTGAGTGCGCTGCCGGGATAACGCGCGGCGCGCCTCGTGCACGTTATAAGCGCGTAATCGAATCGACTTGTAGAATAAACACGCATTATCTAGGTAATAGAGGGGGAGATAAAGCCGAGCGTTTGCAGCGAGAGTATCGTGACTTGGACGTGTGTAAGGTGAATGTTAACTGCGTATAGTCGTTGCGGTCGCGGAGTCGTTATATACACTATATATACGTAATACCTGCATTTCCTTTGTGCGAATTAACTGTAGCCACATCATGCGTGTCGTTAATTCTAATAAAAGTGCTATTATTAATCCGCGTAACTACCGTCGACTTTTTTAACGCACTTAATTATCGGCTATAATATAAGAACAATAATTAATACTTAACTGCGGCTGATTAAAAAAACAAACTTAAGTGGGTATTAAACATCATGATTTGAATCTATTAGCGCTGCAGTAAGTAGCAAAGATTATCTAAGTTGTAAAGTTGTATAGGCTCGAAAAAGTAATCGCGAGTTATAAATAAACTTATGTTGGCGGTAATCGCAGTAGTACAGTCTAGTTTAGGGTGTACAAGCGCATAGTGGGATGTTGAATGATTCATGAGCATAAATTTATTATTTATGCTCATGCAATATTAAGTTATGGATGGCAACGACTATTTTCAAAGTAATCATAAGTTAATTCGCTAATCTATTATCATCGTTTTTTTTTCTCTAACTTATTGAGCAGCGGTTTAGAGGCATACCGTACTTTTTAATGTTCGCGTGATGTGCGAAGGATTTGGCATGTCAGTTTGA
Source organism: Sycophila texana (assembly GCA_035582955.1). Taxonomy (NCBI): domain Eukaryota; kingdom Metazoa; phylum Arthropoda; class Insecta; order Hymenoptera; family Eurytomidae; genus Sycophila; species Sycophila texana. Next base: position 406,712 of record JAWWEN010000038.1, read on the forward strand.
AAATTTTATAACGTCGTCAGTCTTTCTATCGTATAACATAAAATCACACCGGACCAATATTGCCTTTTAAAATACGTGAAGTAAGAGTGCCCTTATAGTCTTAGGGGGTTAATTACTCAAACGCAATTACTTTCGACTGCGATGCTGAAAAACTTCTCCGCACATTTGGTGCTCATAAAAACAAATAAACCAGTCATTGCCAAAGGTGGCGACAAAACGATTGTCTTTGTAAAATTTCCCGCAGGCCCCGTTTCTCAATAAACAGCAATAATTGTTGCTATCGATCGCCGTGCCGAGGCCTGAATTTCCGACGAAAAAGCGTCAATAATTGCCGGCACGGAAAGTTATCGAGGCTGGCATCGGTTCTCTCGGAAAATCCGCCGGCCCGAGGGGACGGGAAACTAATCACGTAAAATCGCGCTTTCCCCCCCCGGTGGAAGCCCAGGCTGAAAAAACACGTCCTCGGCCGGAACGTGACCTCGCTCTCTCTCTCCTCCTCCTCTCTCCCCATACCCCGGCAATATCGTGCATCTCCCGAGCGAGGCTGCGGCCGCAGCGGCGCGCGAGAAAAGGAAAAGCCCCCGCGCGCGTGTTTACCGACTAGCCGAGAGCTGCGCAGTTTTCCTCTCGCGCGGCTGGGCTCCCCCATTTCCGAGGAGACACGCACACGCGCAGCCGGCGCCCGCGTGCACGGCTCTCTCTCGGCTGCGGAGCGCGCGCGTGTGTGCGCCGGCTCTCTCCCCGAGGCGATATTTCACATTCGCGCGGCGCGGCTTTCCCGCGCGCCTCGTCCCTTTTTCCCCGGCGATCGGGGGGCCAATCGCGAGCGGATTTCGGCAGCCCTGCTCGCCTCCCGAACGCCAGGGGGCGAGAGAGAGAGAAAGAGAGAGAGAGAGAGAGAAAAAGAGCAGCAGGCACACAGTCCCTATGGCTCTCTCTCTTTCTCTCTCTCTCGTGCCGCGCCCGCGCGCCTTCCGGTATTATTCCGCCGCGACGGTGCCTACCTAGACCCTCGGAGAGTTAAGAGCCACGGCCCTTCCAGGAATCGTTCACGCGCGTTTTTCGGCCGCCGCCTACGGGGATAAAGGAGGGAAGGTCGAGGCGAAAGAGAGAAAGGGAGATAGAGAGAGGGACCGGGCGAGGAACGCGGCATCCTCGTATCGACCAAGCCGCGGAGCCCCCGAAAGTGTACCGCGCGCGCTCCGGCTCCGTCTCTCCTTTCCTCCCCCCGCGCGCGCTCACGAAACGCCTCCCGGAGCCCGGCGATCCTTATTTATTAACCTATTCTTCCTCGGACGCTCTTATCTTTGTTTTATCCGCCGGCGATATACGCCTCGGGTCGTGGCGCGGATTCGCCTTCCGCCTCCCCCGGTCGAACTGGAAGCCTCGTCGTGTTTTTTTCCTCGCTCGATCGTTGCGCCGAGATGCCGACCCGTTTTTCTTCGGTCATTTGGCAAGAGGTAGGGGAGGGGGTGAGCGGCACCGCCGCCGAAGAGCGAGGGCGTATTTTGATTGATTAATTGACCCGGGGGCGATTGAAAAGCGATCGAAGACGCGGAAGATTTAGCTGCTCGCGTGCGCGCGTGCACACTGTTCGTCCTTGCATCCTTCTTCTCCCGCGTTCGAGGCTCAAGGAGACTTCGAGACTTGAGGAATTTTATTTTATTTTTTTTTTTGTTTTTCTCAAAGCTACTAGCAACAACGAGTGGTCGATGTTGGCGCGAAGAATCGATGTTCGGAAAAGATCGGGATATAACGAAGAGCGATGAATTGTCGTTTATTTTTTATTAATTTTTTTTTGCTAAAGAGCGAGCAAGAGAAACGTGCACGTGCTAATTGAAATATCGCGGTTATTAATTTGTTAATTAATCACTCGCGAAAGATTTTTATGACTGCTATAAACTTTTATGAGCGAAGCGATACATATTTACATGGCGCACGCTATAAATATAGATAACGTGGATTTTAAAGTAAATTACGTGTATTAACACTTGTTTTCTTACTAATAAATCACTGTGGTGAAACTAAATTAAACATAATCTTTTTTTTTCAGTTAATATACGCAAAACGCACCATTCAATTTCATCCATAAAGTACTCTTAAAATGTAAATAAATGAAACTTTGTATCAGAAGTAAGTAACCACATTTTTAAAGAGTCATATTTCTGCTCAAAGTTCATTATTGTCACATCACATTCAATAAAAAAAAGAGACGCATCATACATTCAAATCGATTTCGCAATTAAGTCATAAAGAAACGTTCATTATCATAAACGAACGAATGCAGCCGAAACGAGATAGCGGCAACAATTCTAACAATGCTTATATGAAATAAAGTGGCGCAGTCTCGCCGGATTATAGCGCAGGACTCGCGGCAGCTTCGTGGCGGCGATCGTCCATGAAACGCGGACTCCTCGCAAGTCCCTCCCGTCGCACGCACACAGGCGTAGCGGTCGACCGCGGGGCCGCGATTTATCACCGAGTTAATTAACGTTGTCCGCGTAAGCGGCTCGCCTCGTCCCCGTAATTAAAAGCAAGTAGCCGTCCGGCCAGTTTCTCCTCCCTCTCCCCCTTGCTCAATTTGCAAAAGGCGGGAAGAGCAATCGATGAAAGACGCTGCGCTCGGCGCTTTTCGCCCCCCCTCGGCCGTTAAGGGGACGGGGGGGCCCCGGGGCTCGCGCGCGCTACGTCCCTGTCGCCCCTTCGCGAGAAACGCGCATCGGCCCCGCGAGGCGTAGTTAAACGCGCGAGAGAGACGCCGCTACCGGAGCCGCCAAGATTTTCGGCTTCTCTGTGTGCAGCTCGCGCACACCTATATATATGTACACGCTATACCTGGCATCCGAAGGCACCCTCCACAACGGCGCTTTTCCGCAGCTGCGCTCGCCCGGGAGAGAGAGGCTCTTTCTCATGAGCCGCAGCCGCGTCTTGACTTTTTTTTTCTGCAGGTGCCGATTTTCGGACGTTAAGTGAGAGAGAGAGAGAGAGATCGAGGGGAGACGGGAGATAAATTCCTCGCTGCACCGTGATGCGTAGATATATAAGAAAACGCGGCAAGAGAGTCGCGTGAAATTCAAGCGGGACGTGTTATTGCGTTACGCGGCGCCAATTAAGATCGGCAATTACGTCTGTGTCGTACTTGGGCCTTTTGTGCGCGCGAAAGATCAACGGCGCGGCGGCGGAGCGCAAAATTCAATCGCGCGGACTGCGGGGATCCGGCGGAAAACGAGATTATCAAAGAGATCGCCGTGTCATCCTCTAATCCGCTCTCGCTTTGAACCGGGCGTTCGCCCCTATACGCGTACGGTACGTCGGGGATATAAAAAAAAAAAAAAAAGACAGAGCCATGCACCTCGAAGCCCGTGCGCGCGCGCGATCACGACCGAGACAAATAATTAGCCGAAAATCACACGCACGCGCACCCTCCGGAGAAATGTCAATACACCCGGGCACCGCTCACGGCCGCTCGGCACAAAATTTCATGCGGACTCTCGTCCGGCTTGTTGTCGCGTCGCCCCGCTCCCCCTTTCCGTGCACTTTCGATGATTCAACCGGGGCCAGCAGGGCTCGCGCGCACTCGCTCTCGGCGATTATCCCATGGCCGACAGACTGCAGTCCGCCTCGACGCTCCCTCTCTCTTTCTCTCTCCCTCGCCGACGTTAAATCCCGTTCATTACCGGAGCGCGACGTCTCCCCGCCGGCGGCGGCGGCAGCGGCTCGTTTTTTCCGCTCCCGACCCTGGCGTCGCTCGGCCCAGCAGCAGCTACAGCAGCCTGCGACGGCGCGACCGACTCACGCTGCGAGCGACATTTAGCCGCGTAATTACCATATTTTATCCGGACGCGCGTACTACGCGCCTCGGCCTCGCCCTCTCTCTCTATCGCGCGATTGGTCCGCTGATTTTTCGCGCAAGCGCCAGAGCCAGATGCCGCCCGGGTGAGCTCTAAGTGCAACTCCACGGGGGGGAGCATGTAAATATTTTGTCGGCCGGAGCGATGGAAAAGTGGATTTTCGCGTACGGACGAATCGATAGGCGCGTCGACGCCTCGGGCTGCGAGCGATTAAGCTGCGCCTGGCGACGTCGATGAAAAATTCACGCCCCGACGGCCATCTGTAACAGTTTTCCGAATTAAAGCAGGCTAATTTGTAAATAGAGTATATACGTGCAGCTCCCTTTCATCTCTGAGTTTCTGTTGATCTTTGCTGCTTAATTGATGTATGAATTTATATGAATTTTTTTTTCATTCCCAGGGGTTTAAAATCTATCGAAGTTAATCAAAGAAAATTTAAGGCCGCTTCTAACTTACTTTTTTCTGTAATTAAAATACTTCTTTTAATGCATCAAGAGAAATAGTAAAAGTTAATTCGTTTATTTTTTGAACTACTAAAAAGACACAATTTGCTTTCACTTAAATCAGTGTAAGTAACATTAATATAACAGTTTACCAAAGACTTATTAAAAATGCAAGAAGTTTTAGTTAATATATTTATAAATATATATTTATAAATAAATATATTTATAAATATATTTAACAATTTTAGTCTGCAGCAAGAGTACTGAATAAATTTTTACTAGTCGTGCTTAGAATTACCATAAAACACTAAAATATACATTGATTCATACAAAACGTCGTTTAAAATCACGTCGTTCATACAAACAGTCGTTTAAAAAGAACTTGAAATCACTTTCCCCGACCGACTCGTTGTAAATGCTTTTATCGGTATTTTTAAAAACATACTACACGTTCTTTTACATACGTTTTTTATATTTTTCTTTCTTTTCATCACTTCTTATTACAAGATAAAGTATTATAAACTCGCGATAATTAAAAGAAATAAGTGCAAAAGTATTTGCCCAATTAAGGAACTGGTAATCTCCGCATTTAAAAGTTAAATAACCCCCTAATTGCGCGAGTACTTACACTCGGCGGACAACAATCAACTATAAGATTAGTTCGTTTAATATTCAACCCCGGGAAAACACACGGGCAGCGTTATTTTATCCGAAGCCACGACCCGTGTGATTCTCACCTCGTTAGCCGTATCCCCGACTAAACCGAATCCACCCGCGCGCGCTCTTGCCGAATTAACGCGTTTCGGTCCTCCGCAACGGTCAACCCTATCAATTTTCCTAAAACTCGACCCTAATTTTTAACCAAACAGTGTGACGACCGTCCTACACGGAGTGCCATATGCGCGACCGATACGCCCCGTACGACACACACACATACACACACACACATATACATACATCGTCGGCTAAACAATACCCGCAGCCGACCTTCGCGCTCGCGCTTCGCAGGACCGCCCCTCGCACGATCGGAGCTGCTGCACGCGGTCCTATCCCTTATCCCATCTCCCGGGCTTACAATCGTCATCCTCGGCTCTTCCGCCACGCGGACGCAGCGAGCACACGCGCGGAGCGGTACTAATGCGACGGCCCTCACCCTTACTCTCTCTCTCTCTCTCGCTCTCTCTCTCTCGGCCCCATCGATCCCTTAACAATGAAGGGATTACGCACAATGGGCGGCGCGCAGCTCGCGACTCTCTCTCTCTCTCTCTTGAGCGCGTCTTTCTCCTTCCGCGCTCGCTCCGTCTCTTTCTTGCGCGGCGGCGGCCCCCCTCTCGCTGCGAACTGCAGTCGGCCGCGCGCTAAAGCGAGTCGCCCTAACGTTACCGCAGACGCAGCGAGAGCGAGCGCGAGCGAGAGGGAGCGAGCGGATTTAATTATGGCCCCCGCTCGAGACTCGAGTCGAATTAAGCGCGGACTTTAACGAAGCGAATTTCGGACGCTGACCTCTCCCCCCACCGCCTGCCTTGCCCGGGCACCCTCTCGAGTTGCATCGCGCGCGCGTAGGAGTGCGTGGTGCTTGCTCATTGTTTCCGCCGGTTTTATCCCTCGGCCGGGCGATTGCCTGCGCGCGTTCTCTCTCTCTCTTTCTGTCTCGCGGGCGCGCATCGACGGGCCCCTTTGTGCTCGCGCGACCCACGCGCGCCGCCGGGCTCTCGCTCAATTATGCCGAATTATCGATCGGCGCTCGCCCGAGGCGACCCCGATGCTATTTTTTTTTCCCCCTTTTTTCCCTGCTTTTTCCTCCCTTTTGCCCGGGAAATTAACGCGGGATTAGGCGGCGGCGATGACGCTCCGTCTCTGTCGGCTGGCGGCGATCGCCCGCGGGGGGTTCGGGCCGCGCCGGAAACGCGGGAACTCGCGATGAGGGACGAGCCCCGCGCCGCTCGGGACGGCCGCTTCGTGTGGTTGCGACGAGCTTTGTTATTTCTCGGGCAAGTTCCGACTGAGCGCCGGCGAACTTTGCGCGCCTAATCGCCGCGGCGCGCGGCTCACGCGCCCGGTTACTACCCCCTTCGTGGCCGCCGGCTTTCTATACATGGGCACGAGCGGAAGTTCGAGGATTAAGCCGCGCTGAATGCGAATTGTCTTTGATTCGTTGCGCGATTGACCGCGTTTACTTAATTAATGTAATAATTATCCGGTGCAGTTTGGGGTTTTGCCGACGAGAAAGACCAAAGATTACTTTTTATTCATTGATATAATTAACTTTCTTTTTTATTTGTTTTGTTTATTTACATTAAAATAGAAGGTATACTTAATTACTGTACTATTCGTGGGTATGAATTTTTCGTAAGAAACTTTATGTTCTCTTCAGTAACAATCTCAATATTTGGTATCGTCCAACTTTGTGATTTATCTTTAACACAATTTTGGCCGTTTTTTCGATGTACATATAATTAAATGATCCTGTCTTAAAACTAAAATTAATGTTAGGAATAAACCGTAAAAAAAAACAATTTATTTTATATTATACTGTTTTTTGACTTTTATGAATATTTTAAAAGTACAATTACAGTTAATTAAGTATTTCATTTTGTAAATTGCAAAATTATTATATTCATTATTATTATATTATTATATTCATTTTGTAAATTGCAAAATTCTTACCAACCAGCTACGTAGTCAAAGACCAAATATTAAACTTTAATGACATGACACTCGCAACGAGTATGGTTAATATTTGCAAATGATAAAAAGTAAGACTAAATGCGATATAATCAATATCACGGGTGGGAATAATGAAAATCTTAAATTTTGGCGTTTATATTTTATGTAGATATAATTGTAAATAAAAGATGCATATATAGATACGGTTATCTGTTTCTCTCAAATGTTAGAAATATTAAAAAAAAAAACTATTCTAATTGTTTATAATAAAGATGAACATTTTCCGTCTAGCATTCAATACTCGAATTAAATAAAAATATTGTAAAATCATGATTCTCTCAATTAACTATCTTTAAATTTGTTACTTAATTAAACGTTTTTAATTTCTGTCAATAGAGAAATGGTTGCTCCTTTCAGCACTAGTATAATTAGTCAATTATCCTAACGTATAATAAACATTCAAACGAAAAAAATGCAACTCATAATTCACCGTAAAAGATAAACAGAAGGGCAGTAGGTGATTTTTTCTAAAAGACCCGTTAGTAACTACGTATTTCGTCCTAAAGTTTCCGGTCGTTCGAAACCCGCATACATCAAACTCGAGCACACGCCGCTCTCACGCCCCGGGAATTTTCGAAAGTGCAATTATAAAGGGAGAAAAAAAAACGGTCAGTTCCGCGGAACATTGTGGACAGCCCTTAAGCGCTCGCTCGGCCACCCGCGCGCACACAGAGGCGCGGGGCTCTTGCGGAGAGCCGCTCCGGAGACACACGTACACAGGGTCGCGCGATAGACGCTCGCTCGCTCGGTCGCTCGCGCGAGAAGCCCGGGGGGCCGATGTACGTGGAAGCGGGCGAGAGGCTCCGCGCGCGCCGCACACATTTCGCCCAGCCCCTCGTCTCCCCTACCCCCCACACGGCCGCTCCTCTTCCTCGCGCCTCGCTCTCTCTCGCTCCTTCGTTTCGGGCCTGCGAAGACACCGAAGCCAGATCGATCGGGCGATTTTCCTCGGGCTTTTCCACGACGGTCACCCTCTCTTGCCGCGCGCGCGGCTCTGTGGGGGGAGCGCCCGCGCGCGTCTCGCGTTTCTGGGACGAGGGAAATGCGCCCCGGCGTCCTCGCTTTCTCTCCTATATTTGCTGCAGTCGAATCTCGCCGTCGCCCCGGCTCCTTTTCTCTTTTACCCGAGACCCTTTTCCCTCCATATATATACCCGGCGCTCCTTTTATTTTTTGCTCGCTTTTCTTCCTCCTCTTCGGGCCGCGGCTCCGTGCCTTTCTCTCTTTCTCTCTCTCTCTCGCGGACGGTCCTTTATTTTTTGCCTCCTCTCCTCCCCCGTTTTTTTTTTGTGCCCTGCCGAGCTTCTTCCTCGCCGCCACCGTCGACGTCGTCCTTTTTTTCATCCGAGCTCGTAGTTCGTATAGCTCCGCCGCACCCGCGACGCAATTTTTGCACTTTGAGTCAGGGCCACACCGGTTCTTCCGCTCCCTTCTACGCTTCTACTCCTTTCCGCCTTTCTTCGGCCCTTTTTTTTCCATCATTTTTCCTCAATCTACTGAAATTTACGCTGTGTATTGAGTTAATGGAAAATTCAATGGAATTTCCGTTTTCTTTTTTGTACGGGTTTTCATTTACTGTAGGGCGAGGAAGGGTTAATTTCTTGAGGGGGAGAATTTCCCGACGATGACGCGATGATGCGACGTGAGCCTTTGAACGGCGAGTACTACTTGAAAACCGATTGTGGAATTAGGGGGACGGTGAAAGAAGAAAAGGGGGGGACTCGTTGCAACGGAAAGGAACTGTCGAACTTTTAAAAGACTTTAACGAGTCGTTCAACCGTTTTAAAACTTTTAATCGATTTAACTCCATCCTCCAAATCGTGAATTGATAAGTTTTCATTTCGCGCGTTTCACTGCCGATGTTTACAGCTTCGCGCGCTGCCCCTACGAAAATTTAATAAAATTCACGAAGACTTTAATGAGATCCGGGGTCGAGGCTCGTCTAATTCTTCAATGCGCACAACCAAGAACCCGCGAAATTCTAAATCCCCCCACTCGACGTCGCACGTCGGGTCGACCCCCGGCCCCTCGCCCGACAAATGGGATTAATTCTTCGCCGGGGACTCGCTAAGTTATAGCGCACAGATGCGGCTCCTCGGGCGGCCGCGCGCGGGAGGGAAAAAGTCGCCGTGGAGAACAAAAAAAAAAGTGGACGATGCCGCCCATGCGCGCCGAACAAAAAAGGGCTAAAGATAATCTGACAAAAGCGCCGCACTTACCGTGTCGCGTCCGCTCGCCCGCGCGCTCACCGATCGATAATTAAAAATACATGACGGCTCTCTGCCCCGCACACGTGCGCACAAAGCCGCGGCGAAAAATCCCCACTCGACGCGGCCGTATACGTATCGCGGGGGCGCGACAATGACCCTCCCCCCTCTACTCTCCCGTCAACCCCTTTATATTTTCTCGCCTAGTGCGATATTTTTTTTTTTTTTTTTTTTTTGCTCTTAGCCTCCTTCGCGAAGAATAATCGAGAGACGCGCTAATCCATTTGCGGAGCGCGTTGCCAACCAGTTGCACACGTGCGGCGCGCACGCAGGAGCGCCGGGCGTGTAACGCGAGCATTATACGCGCAACGACGTACCGGCGACGTGAAAGGGAAAGGAGATGATAGATTATGTGCGTTTGGCCGCGACGCGAGGGTAAGGCGGCCGCGCGGTTTTGTGCGCGCGGGAAAGGCGCGTTTTGCTGCGGCAGCGCACCCTGGCGTTTTTGCTGGGTCCTGTATAACGGCCGAGGATTGGCCGGTTTAGGAGTGGCCTTAAACTTCGCCGCTGGCGTTACGACGATTAATGCGCCGCGTCGCTGAGGCTCGTGGGCCTCGATTGAAATTTCGCAAGTGCGGCGGAGAATGGATTACTTGCGGTGAAATTTTTCGGAGCTCGTGTAAAAGTTTCTCAAGAGCTTTTTTTTTCTCAAGAAATTTTAGTGATTTCTAAGTATTCGCTGTTTACTCGTTAATTTAGTTCTCGAACTTTATTCAAGAAAAATTGGTTTGCAATGTACATTAAAGTGCATTAGTTAATTTGTAATAATTACTTTTTGTTATAACCGGTGCCTTTGGTTTAATTGAATACGCGTACTGCGTACTTCATTAAAATGCAACAATACGTGACATTCGCGTTTGCAGTTATTAATACATTTGTACGTTCCCGGTAAACAAAAGGCAAATTATTCTTTTTTGTACTTTTAAAAATTTCATCAATATGGATGGAATTGTATTACTTTACCATATGTATTTATAAGTTCTAAAAAGAAATTTAATGCCGTTTTCTTCATTCCTTATATTTTTGCAGAGGTAAATTGCTTATAATTATAGAGGTTATTTTTAGTTATTCATTTATCAATTGTATCATCTGTTTCATAATTAAATTCAATCAGTACGGTAATAAAATTCTTAATATAGTCATGGCAATCGTTTAACGATAAAGTAAAGCACTATTATACCAATTCATCATTAGAAAGTGAAACAACGGAGTGAAGTAATTAGAGAAGAAAAGAAAAAAGGAGCTTGAACCTGCTTTTATAAAAGACCGAGTCTCTTTCAGAGTACAATAAGAAATCAATTGAGTTAATAGTAGATTACTTAATTAAAACTGATTTAGATTTGAAATGGGCTAATAAGAAAATACTGATTATGTGATTTTTATTTGAATTTAATGGAATGACGTAAACTCATGTATTACAGTTGCTGCAATTGTCTGAGCCTACATTTTTCGCCATGGCTACATATTATGTAGTTTAAATAAATTTCCTTAGTTATAATAAATTTCTTTATTTTTAATCAGTTTTTCTAGTATGTATCTCTAATTTCATTAACAACGAGTGGAAACAATTTAACTAAGTGACGGATATTATGTTTAGAATAATTTGTCTCAATTCTATTATTAAATTCATACATTTTCACTGCATAGTCAAGTCTTTAGTGTGATATAAATTATAATATATACTTAAAAATAAATAAACTAAATAAAAAAAAAATAATCAATAGTAATAAAATAATCAGAGAGAAGGTAAAAAGAATCCTACTGAATTAGCATTGCGAGAAACTTTAATAAACTCTTGAGAACTTGTATACGATGTTTGCGACACTTTTTATAAGTTGATAGTTTTTTTTCTTTTATCAAGTCAATTCTCGATAAACGGAAGTTTTCATAACAAAAAATTGTGATCATAACACAGCGTACAATTGTTTCCCAACAATCTTTTCTAAAAACAAAGAATTCTTCTTTCACGTCATCGCGATGAAAGAGAGTAAAAGCGTCCTTCAGAGCCGTTCGATTCCCGATGACTTCCTGCTCACGGGGGCGCCATTCCACATACGTCGACTCTTCTTAAAAAAAGCTCAACTCGCATGCCTGCCACCACCCACGGATAGGCCTACTGCCGCCCACCCACTCGAGCGGCGCGCGAAAAAAGGCGTCGACGCGCTCGTCCCTCGCTCGAGCGGACGTTACGTCGACGGCGTCGTTGGCTCGCGAGAGCGACGGTATTAAAATATCCGGCGTGCACGTGGCTGCTGCAGGCTTCGGCTTCGAGAGATGCTCGCGGTGACGTCAGGGCCGGCAGCCCCGCGGGCTTTAACGAGGCGTCGATGACGTCAGTCTCATACAAGCCAACGGGGGGTGGCCTGCTCCCCCTCCCCGCCTTCCCCCAGCCTCTCGCGGCTAAACGAGCGCCGCGAGCTTGCCGCTCCCTCCCGCTTGATTTACGCGCGCTTTTCCCTCGGCGCCTAGCCCCCTTCCCGACCTCCCCCCCCGTCCCCTTCTCTCTCCTCTCCCTTTTTTCCCTCCGCACCGTCACCTCCCGGCAGAAACGCGCCGCGAACGCCCGCTCTATACCTATGCGCCGGCATCAGCGGGGCCGCCCCTCACCCCCGTTTCATTTCGGCGACTCCTTTATCCAGCGCCGCGTGAACGAGCGGCCGTAGCTTTTCTGGTCCCTCCTCCGTCCCCCTCGCCCACCCGGGGATTGATCTCTTTTTCTCGCTGCGCCGGGATTACGGGGCGCAGCATCAGGCCGCGCGCGCGCGGCGGCCGCGTCTTTGGAAATCGATTCCGATGGGAGAGCAGTCGCGAAACTTTTATGACGCGCACGCTCTCGCTTTCGCTGTCGCGGGATCACGGGCCAGCGGCCGTCGAGAGATTTATATTGAACTGTAATGGCCCGGTGTTTCGAAATAGAATCGCTCCATGCGCGACTTGGTTATTAGTCGTTTTTACGAGGCCTTTAAAAGCTCAGGTTTGCTCGTCGATCTGTGGAAAATTATTCATCGCTGCTGGAGAATTTTTTGTCTCTTTTTATTTCTTTTGTGTCTTACGTAACGACTCATTCACGTGGCTGATGCTTTTTATTCGGTTGGGCGGATTGTAAAAAGTGGTTGAATTAAGGAACCGGATTTTATCACAGTCGATAGTAGCTGTAAATTGAGGGAAAGTCAGGAAAGCATTGCAGAATCTGATACTCACATCTGATACGCACTAACGATATTGGTATATTATTAATTTGTTCGCAGAAATTATTTGATGAACAAGTAATAAGCTATAGTGTAACAATTAATAAAACTGGTAAGGTTTAATTAAAGCTGGTATAGAGATGAATTTTGTATTGCGAATCTATGAGGTTTTAATGCCAGAATACACGGAGAGAAATATTATAGTAAAAATTACTAGGTATGTTCCGTAGGAACAGTGCCCCCTAAACTTCATCCAGTGAAATTTCACTTACAATAGTGCAAATTCACTGAAAAACAGTGAGGATTAGGCCACTAATAGGTTAGTGACCTAATCCTCAATGTTTTTCAGTGAATATGCATTATTGTAAGTGAAATTTCACTAGATGAAGTTTAGAGAGTGGGGTATACTCAACCTATGACGATTTTTACTATAAAACGTAGTAGTATACTATGTTTTATAGTAAAAATCGCTATGTACATAGCAATATCTACTATATACATAGAAATTTTTACTATGGCATGTTTTATAAATAGTAAAAATCGTCATAGGTCGAGTATGTCCCACTGTTCGTACGGAACATAGTAGTTTTTACTATAAAAATTCTCTCCGTGTAGGGTTATACTTGAAATTTAAACAATCGTGGTTGAAAAAAAAACAACAAAGCTACTCCTTTTTAATTAAATTTATCACCGCTCAGCAAATAAACAGCGCATTAGCGTTCGAGCAAATAATCTTATGTAAGACAAATGGACGATAGGAATCAATCGATCAAAAGAGAATAAAAAAGAAAAAGAAGTCTCAGGAACAGATATAACCCGAAGACAGCAGTAGTACAAATCGATTATTATGAGACCGGTATATAATAAAGCCGGGATGTCTGACATCTTATTTATCGGTTTTCTCTGCCACTCGATACTCAGTCGGGGTATACCCTCAGTCGTACACTCGCACACGATCGAACGCCGGCGCAAAAAGAACTCGCCACCCTCTGACAAATTCATCGCCCGCGCGCGCGGAAGTGAATTTTTCACAACGCCGCGCGTACGTCATATCGCGCGGCGACCCCCGGACCCTGTACGTAGGGAAAGGGGCAGAAGGCGGGAATACAAGACGAGAAGACACAAGAGCCTCGTCCCGCGGACTTACTTTTATCCATCTCCATTTCTCTCTCTCTCTCTCTTGCTCCCTCTTCCATTCCTCTTTTTCTCGCTCCCTCCCGCTCGCCGAGCAGAGCGCGCTTAATTCGATTACGCGCCAAACCGGATTCCTCGCTTCTTTTTTCGCTTTCTTTATATCGTTTTCTTTATCTCGCTCGCTGATTATTACCTCGCTCTCTGTCCTCCTCCCGCTGGCGTACATTCGCGCGTGCACCGGACTCTTTTTACCTCCCGCGTCTTTTTGCTCGGACTGCTTCTCCTTTTTTTTTTTTGCACGGGTTACCTCGAACGGGATCTTTATCGTTAACCCTCTGGGATACGGTAATGTGAGCATATTTATGCCTCGTTTGTCGTCCGTCGGTTTGTTTTTTTTTTTTCTTTACTTTTTGCTGACGCGCTTAAAGGCTTCCTTGGATTGCCTTTTCATGATTACGTCATTTTGAATGTTTATATCAATAAAATTAGCCTTCATTACGTACGCGCAGCGATCACTATCCTCGTGGAAATTTACTACTCTCGATAATAAATTTGACTATCCCGTGAGAAAAATACCGCGGTAAAAAAAAAAGACGTACATTTTTTTCTGCAAACGACCTTCTAGACGGGCGAGCGTGTAAACACGCAGTTTGAAATTGTTTTTCCTTTTCTCTCTCTCTCTCTCTCGGAATGCAAATAAAAATTCATAATCCATGCGCACGAGCAAATCTCTCGGAGAGCGACTCGCTCCAAAAAATATCCTTTCCCCCTCCGAGGAAATCCGCGCCTCGCACGCACTCCGCTTCAGCGGACTCCCTCCGCATCAGCCCTTCGTATCTATGCACATCCATCTCGGCGCCCGCCTTGTTTTTCCCTTTCGACCGAGCCATCCTCGCGGATATTTACATATCCCTCGTTCACCTACATATTTATCTTGCGCCTTTATGCACGCCCGCTGCCGACGCGTCGTTGATTATTATGTCATTTGTTACCTCGGCACGCGCGCACCGCCGGTTGCTGCGATTTCCCTTTCACCTTAACGCACTCGTTCGCCCCTGTATTGAGGTTTTTGCACTTAGAGACTTGTGAAAAGCTCGCGGACGCGCTACGCGACGAGTATACTCTTTGCGGCTATTGCTGCTTCCCTTTAAGTTTTTAGTATCTGTTCTAGTTTTTAAAGTGTATTAAAACTTCTTTTATTGTTAAATTTGAATTTTGGTGACCGAGAATATTTTACTATTCATTGTAAATAAAAGGAAGACGTATTAAAGTGGTACAGTACTTTGTATGATAATTTACGGACCGTCATTTTTAAGTTTTTTGAAAAAATTAGTGTTCTTTTTTTTAGTTTTTTGTTGTTGTATATTAGTTGTACGTTATTTGTAAAAAAAAACCTCATTTTAATCAGTTTACGTAACTAGTCATTCACTTAGTCAGTTAGTAGACAACTTATTACGGTAGGTTATAGGAAATTTCTTTTTTATGCGTAAAACTGATTATTTCTTATTTCTTTCTTTAAAACTGATCTACGTGAAGCTGTAAATTAAAAACTTTTGTTTGCAAGAAATACTAGGCGCCTTTTAAATTAAATTCATTAGAATTAAAAAAAAAAATTAATAATAATCCTCTGCTTACAAAATTTTTCTGACTGTTGCTTCACTCTAAGCAACGTGTCTCAACGCAAGTAGTAGAAGTCGAAACTAGTAAGACACGCTAATGTCACATTTTTCAAACGCCCGTAAACTTCAAACTTATGAATAATGCCGATTGAATTACACCCGATCGATTTTCGCTTTTCAGCGTAAACGATTTGAAATTCTCAAAGAATATCGCCAATGAAAACCGGCGCAAAAGGTCGTCCGACCACAAAAACTCATCGCCCGTGGTTCTTTTTTTTTCCGAAGCACGTGTACACCAGCCATTCAGTGTTTTTCTACACTTTCGAGCGTTCACCGCCCATACAAACTACTCGATTTTCATAGTTTCCCCCGTTACCCTCATCCCACATCGGCCGCTCGCGCCCGGACCCAGAGATTATAAATCGCGCTCGTGCGCGGATTCGCCTCCCCCATCCCTCTCCCTCCATGCATTTTTCATCGCGGCTCTCCCCCTCGCGCTCGCACGCAAAATTCGCTTATCGCCGCCTCTCTCTTCCCCGCTATTACCTCCGGCCGCGCGCGACTTCATACGCAACCCATTACCAGCCGAAATATAATTCCCCCGGCCGGGCGATCGATCGATCGCTCGCTCGCTCCGCGCGCGCGCCTTTTCTATTTTTCACTCGATTCCCGCTCGTATCCTCCCCCGGCCCGATTTCGCATTCCCATTCCGCCGGGCCGCTTTATTTCCCTCTCACCTTTGACGCTCGCACAGCCGCGTCCTCCGGCGATGTATATCTTCCGCCGGGCTCCACGCAGTTTTCGCATTCTATCGCGATCGCGCGAACGGTCCTCGGCCTTCTTTTTTAGCCGGGCTTTCGAAAAAAAAAGAGAGGACCGAGAGAGAAATTCAGAGAGCCGCCGAGCGGGACAGAGAAGAATCGCGCGAGGCCACTTTGCCCTCCCGCGTTTCCCGCCACACTCGCACATCCTCCTGTGCAAGTGTCTCAGTGAGTGAGCTCAAGTATGCACGTGTGTGTGTGTGTGTGTGTGTGTGCAGCTTCGACGAAGAGGAGGGAAAAGGGAGAGAGCCGGTGGCGCATGCAAGGCGCAAAGGGGCACAGACACGGTTGGCTCGCGTACGCCGGCGGCGCGCACACACGTATATAGCATATATAGAGGCGGGGGTCGCGCGCGCACTCGCGTTAGCTATTCGCGCGAGCGCGCGCGCGGAGCGAGCCCCTTTGCCCGAGGCGCCGAGGGCCACGAAGGGTGGCTCTTCGCCTCTCTCTCTCGCTCGGCCGTACCGGGTGGCGGGCGGACGAGAGGTGGCCTGCGCTCGCCGGATATATATATACACGCGCCCGAAGAACCGGCGAGCCGGAGGAGGAGGAGGACGGCGGAGGAGGCGGAGGAGGACGGAGCTAGCGACGGAGGAGGAGGAGGAAAAAGGCAAGGGGGTGTGAGGTCGGACGCGAGCTGGCTCTCTATATAGCGGCCGCGCGAACCCGACTATATACGTAGCGGGGGTCGGCATCCGCTATCTCCCTCGCTCTCCTCTCTCTCTCCCTCACTCCAGGCTCGCAGCGCGCGAGCACTAAGTATAGGCGTCCTCGCGACGCCGGCCGTCAATATACCACCCCTAACTAACCCCCCGGGGGTAGAGGAGCCGTGGGTGGCTCGTTCCGCAGATAGATAGAGCGAGAAGAGGGTGGCGAGGAGGGGAGGAGGGAGATTGCTCTGCGCGCGAGCGCGATACACACAGAGAGGCCGCCGACGCCGCCGCCGCCGGTGTGTGACGCTCCTCCGGCGCGCCCCGCGGACCGACAAAGACAGAGGGAGGACCTCGACTCTCTGGAGAGACGAGGAGAGAGCCGGCGCGCACGTGTGCACGCGCGCGAGCCATTCGCCGTGTCCTCCTTTTTTCTTTTTTCTTTTTTTTTTTTTTTTTGCCGTCGTTGTCGCACGAGAGATTCGGACTTCCCTACTGTGTGTGTATATATAAGCACAGCCGTCCCCGGCGCGCAGCCGAGAGTGGATGCGAGGCGGTATATAGCGGCCCGCCAGGATCGCCTGATTTTTCCCGCGCTCTCCCGTCTCTTTCCGCTTTCGACTCTCCGGGCTACGACTCTCTTTCTTTTTTTTTTTTTCGTTTCGTTTTCCTCGCCGAAGAGAGAAGGAGAGAGAAAGAGAGAGGGACCGGCTGTCGCTTTTAGCGAATCGAGCTTTCACTTTGTGCGCGCCAGCTGCCGCCCGCTGCGGGCCGCCCCGAACGTGTTATAGGAGAGTTTTAATTGCACGGCGCAGCGCAGTCGCGCACTCGGGATTAGGAGAGCGAGCGAGAAGGGACGTTAATTGAATTTTAATTCGGTGCTTCGGACCGTGCTCCGTTTCCCTCCTTCTTTCGCCTTATGATCCGTCGTCGGGGCTTGTACTTTGAAGCTTTACATGTTTAACGCCCGCGTAGCGAGATCCGCGACACAAAATGCGAACGTGCCGAGGACGTTTATGCAGACCCCCCCCCAGGCCGAGAATAAAATGAATTTCGTATTCCGCGATTGTCGTATATTTGCTTACAGCAGTCGCTTCATTAGGCCAACCTGCGTAAAGCGGAATTTTAAAGACACAGCGTCTTCGCTTCACTCCGTCGGATCGTCTATTCGCGAGATGGACGACTCTATTTCGGGGTGCAGTAATCCGGCGGGCATGCAGCTTTACAATTAACGAGACGCGAATTTGAAGCTTCTTTCGCGACGGCTACGTGGAAGCTCCCCTGAAATATTCAGCCCGATGCATACTGCACCGGGAGCAGCGCCGTCCAGAATCCCCCCCGATCCCCTTTATACCGAGTGCACACTCGATCGGGCTAAAAAACTCGGCCGACGATGGGAGGCGGCGCCCGCATGTGCGCCGAGCGATCGAGTCGCGAAAAATAAAAGGGAGAGGAGGAGAAAAACCCTTTATGCGCGCCCCGCACTGTCTCTGCGGCCGCCGTTATGCCATTTGCCATTATTCAGATTAATCCTCGCCTCTTACCCTTCGACGCCCTTCCTATCTCCCGCTCCCGCAAACAAAGCACTCGAAAAGGAGAGTATTAACGATGCACGAGTAAAAAAAAAATCGCGCGTGATTGCCGGTCCCCGTTCTTTTGATGATCGCGACCGCTGTACGGCAGACACCGCCGAGTGTTCTCCTCTCGCTACAGTTGCGGATAGGGATTCCGGAGCTGAGTGGACGGTTGTAAGTATCTGGATGAAGTGGTATTAGAGAGCAATGCTTAAATTATCGGTTTTTTTAAAGTTGTTTTTTTCTATTACTTTAACGATTACAGATTAAATAGCGACGTACAACAAATAAATATTTTAAGGGGATCATTATCACCATCTTTTATTAAAAAGGTGGATAAACAAACAGTTAAAACCAAGAAGATTATACCTAATAATCAGTACAATTTAACATTCATGCTGTATAAAAATTATAAAATCCCTTTATAAAAAATGCATGGGCTTTTCATTGTAGTCAGTATTTCTCGCGTTGTGATTGGTCAAGCGAT
>JAWWEN010000038.1:425571-461126 GCA_035582955.1 Sycophila texana
CCCACGCCGAAATTGCCAGTTTTTCATTCCCGCGCCGGGATAAAAATAGGCACTTTTGGCGGGGGTATGTAAAAAAACAATTTTAAATTAGCCGAAATTGAATACTTACGGGAAGCGGATTCAATTTTCTCCGTGGTTGATCGAAACTAAAATGCATAGAATCATCAGGATTTTCACGCTTTTATATAGACTCAATTCGGTCGCTTTTTTTCTTTTAAGTAATAAACATTTGATATAAATTTTTTATAAAAATTCTGTACAAACTAGCAAGGTTGTCTATATCGCTATAGCGAAGGACGTGTCAAAGTATCACCGACGAACACATTCTTATTAATGTTTACTGAAACAGCTTATCATAAATTTAATTGCTATAACATTTCAAAATCTAACGAATCAAATGCTGCGTATAATTCAATCAAATTAGCTGTAATTATTTTTAAGATAAATATCACTCGTCTGACATAGTTAAATAATAATGCAAATTAGATCAACAATATTTACAAATCATTCATGAAAGATGAAATTCTGAAAGCTGATAATTACTTGACTTTGGCCTATAAATAAGACCTAATGTATGATAATCTATTACAAATTATTACGCTAAACTATATTTAATACGGACTAGAAAAAAGTTGTCATTATAATTACAAATAATTTTGTTTTTTTTAATTATTTTATTTTTCTTACTTTATAACAGTTTTTTGTAAAAATATAGTTACATTTCTTCTGATGTTATAAATGACAAACTAAAAACAGTTACAAAGTTTTTCGATTAGATATGAATTGATTATTTATTAATTGAACTGGGAACATACATTTATTACTTCATAATGTATTATTTTCCACGACAGGTAGACATGAAACATTTGAAGAATTTTAAGGAAAAAATTAAAAATCATAATATCGGTTTACAATTAATTTTCTGACAGTCGAAAAATACTACTATCGATATCGTTACCACTGCAGTCGCATTTACATTTCTCAGCATTTTTCGTCGTCACTGTCGAATTAGCAGAGTCGAAAAGTACAAAAGCAATGTCGGAAATTCTATTCAAAACCTGATAATTAAAAGAATGCGAATAAAATTTGGTAATCTGATTGTTCTGCAAATAAATCTCTTTAAGTGCAGATGGTTTCGGCAAACTTCCCAAATAGAGATTTTCGAGCGTAGTAAACAAATTATTATTAACATATAAGACTTTTAAATTGTACATATTACTCAGCAACTTATTCGTAAATTTCTTCAACTTGTTACTCGAAAGGTCGAGGCTCTCCAAATAATGCTGCCTTGTGAAAGCGTCTTGCTCTACAGTCGCGATATTATTGTTGCTTAAATTCAAGGTTTTGACAAACACGTTGTTAAAAAAGATGCCCCCTCTCACAACTTTTAAATTATTATTGGCCAAGCTCAGATGATGCAGTTTCTTGAGCGCGTGAATGTATGGCACCTCCGTCAGTAGATTGCCTTTCAACGACAAACTCGTCAGATTAGGCAACTTCCCGAACACCCTATTGTCAATGTTTTGGATCCGATTGTCCGATAGATCCAGGTGGGTAAGATTTAGCGTGTCGTCAAAGGCAGACAGATCGATGTGAGCAATTGCATTTCGAGCCAAGGAGAGTCGTTCAAGCTTCGTCGCTCCGCCGAGTGCGAGTACGGATCCCGAAGAGCAGGTCAGAGTGGCGCAAAGACTGTCGAATTTGTTGTCATCGAGGTGCAGGTGGGTCAGTCCGTAGAGCTTGCCGGCATCGAATTGATACAGTCCATTATCGGCCAGGTCCAGAATCCGCAGATACTCAGCAGCTTCCTCGAGGAAATTCATGTTCGAGGTTGCCAGGTCATTGGAGGAGAGGTAGAGGTGCATGAGGCGCGGAGCGAAGGTCAGCGATGTCACGTCGCGGAAGCCACAGTTGCGGGCGTGCAGAGATAACAGCCGCGGAAACTCATTGTCCAGCTGTAAAATCGGACCCTCGGCGAGATCCGCGTCTCTGTTCTCATCGATCACCAGGGTTCGCAGGTTCGGGTGGCCCGTTAGCTGGGAGAAGTTCGCGAAGTCGAGCCTGTTGCGCGCGAGGTTCAGGTAGAGCAAGTTCGGCATGAAGTCGAAGGTCAACGCAGATACCTGGACGATTTCGTTGTTCTCGAAGCTCAGGCAGCTGAGGTTCGGGCTGCTTGTGAAATAAGAGTGGAGACGACTCAGTCCGACGTTGATGAATTTAAGAGATATGCTGCCCTGCTGGTCGGCGCAGTTGCTGTGGTTCATGTGCTCATCGCTGTAGGAGCCTGCCAGCGTTTGACAAGCCACCGTAAAAATGACTATGGCTGCGAGAATTTCACGTGCCATGGCTTATTTTTATCTGAAAAATTAAGAATAACTTTAAGCGATTCTTTCGCACAAGGTAATTTTGTTCACTGTCACTACTTGATGAAGTTAATTATTATGCAATAGTATTTGCATATTCTTTCAAATAGATAATTATTTAAGTCAAAATATATGTTATCGAAAGTAATATTTCTATAAAACTATGAGAATTTAAATATTTTCTAAATATTTTTGTAAAAAAATTAACTTCTATATTTCTACATAAATTTTAACAATATCGTAAAATAATTCAATGTTAGTTGCAACAAAAAAACAATTTTATTTAAAATATTTTATCAAGCTAAATATTTAATTTTATTAATTTTTCTAATTAAAATTAATAAAAGGAATTAATTGTTCTAAATAATAGAATTTTATGTTATCGAGAGTAGTGTCGTAAGAAGCGTAAACGTGCAACAATTATAAGATTTATTTATTATTTCAATTTTATAAGTAACAATAAGAAATAAAATCACAATTATTTATTAAATTTTAATGCACAATTATTATAGGAACTGCCATAGTTACTTACACAATTGAATGTCACTACTGCCAGAAGAGAAACCGCCTCTGGAAAAATGTGAACTGTCCTCTAGCAGTCTCTGCGCTCGAATACCCACCTTACGCCTTCTTTTATGCCATGAACATCCTCTGGAATATGATATCCTCGCATATACGCACACTAAAACGCTGTGCAAGCTTCGAAAATACTAATAGATTAAGAGAAGTAATACGTGACGTGTATATGTGAGGGTATATCTCTAACATTTTCTAGTTCAAATTCCTTGCTCATTACTTAGAAATATATTTTTAGCGCTAGAGAGTTTCTTCTAAAATTTATTTTTTTTAATTATACATTTTTATTAATATAAATTGTTTTAATAATAGAAAACATTTATCAAGAAAGTTTACATTCAACAAAAAACTGACTATAAAAATTTTCAGCAATTTTTATTCCTTAAAAATTCTCTGCAGTTTCCATGATATTTTAATTTTTAATTTAAAAAAATACTTTATAATTTCAAATATTACATTTGACAGAGTCAGTAAAACATTAAAAGTTGAGCCTATTGAATTTTTTATTTATTTTACGTGTAAAAAATTGTCAAAACGTTTAAAAAGCACTGTACGGTATCTCTAAAAATAATTATAGAACAAAATAAGACACATTAGATTCACAAATTTTTTTATTGATATAATAAAATTACAGATATCGGTACAATTTATTATAAAAAAGCTAATATAGCAAAAGGTACAAAACTAGTATTTATATTAGATTAATATTAATATTGTCGCAGTCACATTTACATTCTGCAATGTCATTCTCACTGCTCAAATCATCATTCGTCTGCATATCGGTGAACAACTCAATAGTCGCCCTAGGGTTACTCTTTAGTACTTTGAACAAATTTCTCGAGTCAATTTTCAAAATAGAATTATTTCTCAAATAAACATTCTCTAATCTGCTAACGCTTCCGTAACCTCTACCCAATTCCACATCCTGCAAGTTCTCGAACCGATTGCCGTCGACGATGAGAGTCTTCAAATTCCTGAGTGGTTTGAGCCAATGAACCCCGAGCCGCGTCAGCTGATTGTAGGAGAGATCCAGTACCTCGAGGTATTGCTGCACATCGAAGGCTTCTGGGTCGACGCTCCTGATCCGATTGCGACTCAAGTCCACGAGTCTCAGCTTATCCATTACGCAGAACGAGTCGTTGCGTACTGTCTCGATCCGATTATCCGCGAGGGACAGATGCAACAGGGAATCCGGACCGCAGAGATGAGGCATCTCCGTAAGAAGGTTGCCGCGGAGCGAGAGGGTGTGCAGCTCCTGGAGCGGATCGAAGGTCCCCTCGGGAATACTCTCCAATCGATTGTGCGACAAGTCCAGGTCCAGGAGATTTTCCGTGTCGTTGAATGCGCTGGGCTCGATGTTCGCCAAGGCGTTTCGCGAAATTAGCAGTCGCTTCAAGCTACCGGCGCTCCCCAGCTCCAGGGCCCCGTTTACATCGCAGAATACTCCGCCGCAGAGGCTCTCGATGCTATTCTCATTCAGAATCAGCTCCTCCAGCGAACTCAGCCCGCCGAGCTTCAAGCCGCGGATGCCGTTCTCCGCGAGGTCCAGAATTCGCAGAGTACTCGGCGCTTCCTCGAGGAAGGTCAAACTACTGTCGCCGAGGTCGTTTGCCGATAGATACAACTTTACGAGACTTGGTGCGAAAGCAAGAGACGATAGACTCGCGATGCCGCTGTGGCAGAGGTGCAGGTGCCGCAGATTCGGGAATGTCCCTTCGAAAGCCACGGAAGTTCCGGCGCTGGACGCGTTGTTTCCGTCGAGGATCAGCGTGCATAGGTTCGGGTGACCTTCTAGCTGGGCGAACTCTGCTACGGAGAATTGGTTACGGGATAGATTCAGATACATGAGGTTCGGCGTATACCGGAAGGCGGTTGGTGAGACGTCTGAGATTTCGTTGCTACCCAGATCGAGGTGACTTATACTCGAGCTATTAACGAAATCCGAGCGGATATGACGGAGCCCACTATCGCGGATGTTTAGCGATAAACCGCCCTGAATTCCGACGCAATCGCTATACTCCGGAGATGATTCCAGTTGCGGCTTATGCGGATACGGTACTAATGTGATTGTAAAATTGTAAGCGCATGCTTGATCGAACCACCAAATCGTTACGGCTATAGTTAATAATAACTGGCGGGACATTTTCTTCCTGAAAATTTAATTTTCGTGTGAAAAATGTTGTTTAAGTTATTATTATTATTATATATATATATATATATATTATTTTAACTTGAAATCGATTGAGTTAATGTTATTTACAAATCAATTTTATTGTTGAGAAAATATGCAAAAAAGTATAATTAGATATCATTACTATCGTGAAATGACTAAGGTCCAGAAAACCAATGAGTTGGATTTTAATGATTAGACCTTCTAGTTTTTTTAAATTTAAATTTGTAAAAAAAAACGTAAAACATTTATACCTAATAATGTGCATTTCAAAATAAAATATTTTAAAACATTTTTATCTACAATTAACGCTTTTTTCTACATCGCAGTTATCGCGAATGCACTGTTCAGCAAAATTTTATTTACGCGCGCAATGTTCTACTGACAGGCATATTTGTAAATAAACAGTGCAACTTGCACGATAAATAAACTTTAATAAACTACACGATTTACTTACTTCAATGTGCGCCGCCTGCAACGAAAAAACGTAGACTGATATATTTCAATCGCGCTATCGTTGGTCGAAGGAAGATTTTAAAAGCTAGCTTTTTGCTGAAATGCTGCGCTTGCTAATTGGCATCGAACGAGAAAATGCTTTTAATCGTTACGGGTTATTTTAAAAGTTACAAATGAGTTTCTTAATAAAAAGTCAAAATAGTTTTTACCATTTTTATTATGCTATAATCGCAAAGCACTTTGTTAAGAGTTTGTCACTTAATGCATTCTTGCCATCTGCATGCAACGATACAGCAGTAAAATTTGCTTCTTCATTATTTTATTTATTTCTTTTTAACAATAATAAATTTTGATTTTTGTTAATTTCAACTAGATTTGAAAAAAACTTAAATGTTGCTTATTCTATTATTTTATTGAGAAACTATAAAATATTTTGATGATACTCAATGCAATTCATTAATATTGCTACACTTAATCTTATTTTACAATTTTCATACAGTATTATTAATAATAAATTATATTATTATATACTTACAGGTTTATTAATTATATATTACACAATAAATAAAATGCGTAAAATTTTTATTTGTTGACATAAAATTATTACAAAATGTTAACAATACTTAAATATACACGGAGCGTCAATAAGTAATTAAAAATTTAGCCGTAATAGGTATGTTGACGATCATTTTTTAGTTTACATATTTCGAAATAAGGAGAGATATTGTCCAAATATATGGTTACATTTTCAGGTATAGTATATACAGATTGCGGTTCAATCATATACAACTGATGAGACAAGAACAAGGATTTCATAGGCGACGTTTCACTTAATCCTAAGTGCCCAAATTGTACAAATTTATTACCAGTAAGGTCGAGTTCTTCCAAGCTAATCATTGGTAAAAGCCAATTAGACGGTAGGGCTGATAATTTGTTATTAGACAAGACTAATATTTTTAATTTCTCCAAGCCTACAAAAGCCTCTGAATCGATTTGAGTAATTTCGTTCTCTTGCAAATTTAATGACTGCAAATTGCTTAATGATATTAATTCCTTCTTTTTTATATTTTTTATGTTATTGCAACTAAGAATTAGCGATTCTAAATGTAATTCTTCAAAAAACATCGGGATTGATGACAATAGGTTTTTTTCTAGAATTAAAGTTTTCAAATTTTTTAGACCATCTAGTGTTCCAAAGTGAAGAGCTTCTATGTTATTGTTCGAAATGTTTAAAAATTCTAACTTTTGCATTCCTTGAAATGCATTAACATAAATAGTATTGATATTGTTATCTGATAAGTCCAAATATTTTAAAGAAGTGACATTTACAAACGTCATTGCAGTAATTTCACGAATATTATTGGATGGTAAAGACAAATATGATAAATTGTGCAGATTTTCCAGATTTAAGAAGTTTAATTTTCTACAATTAGTGCATTGAAAAAAAAGCGACTTTAAATGTTTTAAGTTTTTCAACGCTAGTCCCTCCAAATTATTGTCTGTTAAATCTAAATATTCTAAAGTTTCAGGTAGCCAATCAAACTCACCAAAAGAGATTGGATTACCCGCTAAATATAAATGACTTAATATTGGAAAATTACTTTCTGTTGCCTGAATTATATCAATAAAAGAATTTTTCAAATATAATTTGCGAAGCTTTGGGTACGAACCAGTTATTTCCAATGACGTACAATCATTATTATTTAAAATAAGAATTTCCAAATTTGGAAAACTGCTCGTGAAAAAACTATTCAAATTAAATGAATTATCAGCTAAATTCAAATATTTTAAATTCGGTAAATTAGAAAACGCATTATCTGATACAATATTGATCCCATTATTACTTAAATCTAAACAGGTTATTAAGGTACTCGATACAAAATTCTCGTGAATTGTATTCAAGGACAACCGTGAGAAACTAATTGTTATGTTTAAATCATTACATAACAAATCGTAATCTGTCTCCTCCACTTTTGCTTCTTCAGGAATTAAAAATGAATCTTGTATATTTAAAAAACAATTTACATTGACTGCTATTGAAAGGAAAAGTGCTAATGAAGTAACTGCAAAATACAACAAAAACAGTTAATAAATTTGTTTTTAATTTAATAATGTAATAATTTTTCTGATTTGTTCAATGCGAAATTGAAGCAATTTAATCATGAATAATACTTTGTGTTATCTAATTTCATCTATTTAAAAATATTCATGCACATACAATGAAAATAATTATTCTATAATTTTTCCTCTATTTACACATAATAAATACAAAAAAACTAATGCTTTAAAATAATATCCGAAAAAAGTTATTAACTTGATATCGATTACCAATATTTAACAAAAATAACTTAGAAATTGAGCATTGTACAAACTGAAATTTAATTATACGATTAACATATTTTACCTATATTTTGTCTCATGATGTAGTACGTGTAACTTTTACAAAGTTTCTGGGACTTAAATTTTCAATATATTGAACCGTCACTGCACGAATAAAGCTACATGTATGAAAAACATCCCTATTTATATGAAGCTGATATCAAAACCGACGAATACAAAGCTACACTGTACGTCAATCAAAGCGTTGTGCACAAGACTCTCTGTGTGTGAGTCGATCAGTGAATTTTTAAATTAAAAAAAAACTAGTAAGTTAAGTTTGTTGATTCGTCAAAATGAAAATTTTATTTGGAAAAAAATGAACGAAGAAATAAGCCTTGGTTTTATTAAAAAAAAAATATTTATTTATATTATAATAAAATAATTTTTTATGTTTTACTTTCTATTATTATAGATTTGTTTTATTCGAGTTTCCAATACAAACGTGATACAATCATTCATCGTTCATTACAGTCTTGCGTAAATAATTATTTTATATAAAAATTATAAATTACTTTCTTGACATTGACCAGTTTATGTTATGTTCTGTTACAATTTTTCATCTTACACTCGCTAAAGTAGAAAATAATAATATATTAGATTATTTCTTTAGACTCGCAAACTAAATTCTATAATCTACAGATACACAATATTATCCAAATCTTTAAGTGTATTTTGGTTTACTTTTTGTACACTTCTCTGCAAATACGTAATCGGAATCAACCGAGATAGTCACATTTTCTGGTATATGTTCCAAAGATTTGGATCTTATAAATTTCAATTGACTCGATAAATACAAATTTTCTAATGGCGATAACTCGCTCAGTGCTATGTTTGCGAAATCATCGAACAAGTTGCCCTCGAAGTCTAATGCCTGTATGCTAATCATCGGTAACATCCAGTCGACTGGCAGATTTGACAATAAGTTGTTTGATAGAGTCAATATTTTCAAGTTACTAAGACCTACAAAGGCATCGTATTCAATGAAGGATATTTCATTGTCATGTAAGTACAATGACTCCAAGTAAGGCATCTTTAAGAAAGTTCCACCATGTACACTTTTTAGCACGTTACAGTTTAAGAAGAGAATCCTTAATTTTATTTCTTTTGAAATTTTAGGATACTTAGAAATCACATTTTTCTCTAATATTAGTGAATCTAAATTTTCTAAACGATCAAAAGTTCCTTCTTTGATCTCTTCAATGTAGTTATTTGATAAATTCAAAAATTGTAAATTATTCATGTGATCGAGTGAACCGCTTTGCACGAATTTTATGTTGTTGTTGGAAATATCTAGAAATATTAAAGAATTCATACCAGCAAATGTCGAATACATTACGTTTTGTAGGTTGTTCGAATAAGCTGACAAATACTTCAAATTATTTAAATCATTAAAATTTAAAGTTTCTAAGCGGTTAAATTGCAAGTTAGTTTGGCTTATAATAAGATATTGTAAATTATTCAATCTTGATAATGTTAGTTTGAGTAAATCGTGACCAGAAAGATCTAAATATTCTAATGAGTAGGGTAGCCATCGAAACTGATTAGAATTAACACGACTTTCGGTTAAATACAAGTGCGTTAGAGAAGGAAATACATTTTTCAAACTAGAATCAAAATTTATATATCCACTGTTTCCTCTTATAAATAACCTTTCAAGCTTAGGGTATATCATATTAAAATTTATTGTGTTGGAATAGCCATAAAAATGTGATGTACGATCTAAAATTAGAGTTTCAAGATTTGAATGACTATTAGAAAATAAATCATTTAAGTTGAAGTTATTGTCAGACATATTTAAAAATTTTAAGTTAGGTAAATTAAAAAATGCATTAAAGTCGATTAAGTCTATGCCATTATTACTTAAATCTAAGCAATTTATTAATGGACTCGATATAAAATTTTCTTTTAATTTATTCAATCGAAGGCCGGAAAAATTTACAGTTACATTCACATTTTCACAAATATTATCATAATTTGTATCTTCATTTATTGGGAATGAAAATCGTGTAATATCCCCTTGAGTGCATTCTGCTAAGATTATTATAAAATAGGCAATCACGCACTTCATGGTAAATGGGTCCTAGAAGAACAATTTAATTCTGAATTACAAAGTAAATCTTGAATTTTTTTGTCTAAATGTACGCTTAAACAGATAGTAACAGTACATTCATTAATAGATACCAAATAAAGTTTTTTTTTAAACATAATATTTATTCACTGAGCTATTTTTTTAAAAAGTTGAAAAAGTAGCAGAATTATTACTAAGAATTAAAAAAAATATATAAAGATAAAAATTTTTTCTCTTTTTAAAACGCATCAAAAGAATAAATTTAAAAAGTCTTCCTTTTTACTGCTTCTATTTCTATTGTAGGACCCACTGAGGGAAATCTCGAGATTAAGAGAATTAAAATGAATTGGAATATCCGAAAAATTTGTCACTAATTCTTGAACTTATAGTCAACAATAATTTAAAATAAATAGAAAGATGGATATTAAATGGATTACGTACCTTTTTAGAAAGAAAAATGTAACGCAAAGCTACCCGTAGCTTTGGAACTATTGGTGCTGAAAGATTTGTCACCAACTTCTTACTTCGCTTTTATACTACCGGCTGACAATGTATAACTTTACATAAATTGTCATTTATCGAGCAAATAAAAAATCAAAAGATACTGATAAAGCAGAGGTCAAATGTCGAGTTAATGTCGCCAAGAAGACACTTACTTCAATACAAATTTATTCAAGAATTTCTCAATTAAGAACGAATACAGTTTGCAATAATCATAAATGAATACTTTGTGTATAATATAGACTTTTTTTATTCACAATTCACTCTTACTTTTAATACCGTCGTTTCTTTATTTATTTAATAATATTTAAAAAGCCAGTTCAGTTGCAGCGAAGAAAAGCACTCTTGTATTTGAAATCTGTCGTAAAGGGTCTTTTTGTGATAGAATCCCGACAATTATTGTTTTACCTTACTATTACTGTAGGCACGAATAAGTAACAAATATGTCTTTAATAAAAAATAGATTTTATTTCACTTTAATAATTTCGGCACAATAAACGTAATATCGCTTATTATTACAAAATATATGCTTATACATCCCTTCTCTTGTGTAAGCGACTAAATTTTTATAATTTTTCTTAATATTTCTTTATACTGCACGTTTCAGAAAATGCATAATTTGGATCAATGTTGATGGTTAAATTTTTCGGGACACTGCCCAAACATTTGGATTGCGTGGCAGACTCGACAGCAAATTGCTCAGCAGTGTCAAAGTTTTCAACTTGCCCAGCCCTAGAAATGCTTCTTGATCTACAAAGCCTATTTTATTCCCGCGTAAATACAAATTTTCCAAGTGTGTCAGATTAACGAAACCACCAGCGGTTACGTTTCTCATAGCATTGCAATTTAAATAGAGAGTCCTTAATTTGAATCCGCTTCTTATCGTGGGGACTTTCAAAATCATATTTTTTTACAAATTTAAAATTTCCAAATTGTAAGGGATCAAAAGTTCCGTCTTCGATCCAATTAATCGAATTATTTGAGAAATTCAGCAATTGCAAATTTTTTAAATTATCGAACGATTTGGGTTGCACATATTTGATTTTGTTATTGGAAATGTCTAAATGTATTAATGAAGGAAGATCTGAAAATGTCTGGTATGTTAATTTGTTATTGAGCGTATTGGCGTAGTGGCGGACAGGTATTTTAGATTTATTTTAGATTTTTCAAATTTTTTAATCTACAAACTTCCATCATTGTCCCTGAAGATTTAATTAAAATGAGATACTGTAAATTTCCCAGATTTGATAAAGTAAGACGGGATAATTCATGACTTAAGAGGTCTAAGTATTCAATACTATTTGGCAGCCATTCAAATGTATCTTGGCTAACTCTACTTCTCGATAGGTACAGGTGTGTTAACGAAGGAAATGCCGTTTTTAAACTACCAAACTCAAAAAATATTCTGCTGACACAATTTCTCATAAACAGCCTTTTAAGCTTTGGGTAAGTAGCTTTGAATGTTAATCGGTAAGGATTAACAATTTTTCTATTATATCGTCTAAAATTAAGGTTTCTATGTTTGAGTAGCCATTAGAAAATATTTCATTTAAATCGAAAGAATTTCTAGACATTCTAGACATGACTTAAATTAGGTAAATTATTGAAGGCATTAATGTCCACTGATGCTACATTATTATTACTAAGTAAGCAGTTCATTATTGGACTTGGTAAAAAATTCTTTTCTATCTTGGATAAGTTGATGTTTCTGAAACTTATTGTAACGTTGGGATTTTTGCAAATGCTGCCATAGTTTGTATTTTTGTCTATTGGAAAGGATAAACGCTGAGTCATCCAATGTTGCAACTAGTATAAGAAGTACCATTAGGCGATTCATGATGAAGCGAACCTACAACGAGGTATATTTCTGTTATTATGATGTTAAATCAAAATAATTTTACTTGTGTCTTAAAAAATTAAAATAAAAGAGACACATTAAAAGTATAAGTAAATGCAAAGTAATCATAGTAAGTGACAGACTGACAGAATTTTTTTTTTCAAATTAAATGATTAAATTAACTAAATATAAAGATGAAAGTTTTATAAAAAAATTATATTTATTTACAATTTATGTAGTCGTATATTTACTTTCCTTTTTAACAAAGCAAAAATAAAAACAACTCAAGCTACTTACTGAAATACAAAGCTGACCTGCTATACCCGCTGAATAGGGTAATTCACTTTGACATTATCGATAAAGTTTCATAATCTTTTATTTATATAACATAAATTTATCAGAGAAATAAAGATAAATGAAGGTAGTTTCCCGAGAAAGAAATTATGATTATCAAGATTATTCTTAAAAATGTAAATTATTAACATAGAATAAGTACTTTCGAAACTGTATTTTATATATCCTAACTTGTCTACAATCTTCGTTTTCGGTATAACGGGTTAACAGCAAAACAAATCGCGAATTTGCAATTATACTATTTCGTACGCACAAAATTATGTTAATGCTAGCGCTCGAGATTGGTTTACAATGAATACAATGAATCTCTTCATTCTTATACTGGTAACTTGAATGTTGATTGCTTCTATTTTCGTTAATTTCTTTTCAACATTCTGACTCCGGTTCCTCTGGTGGTGGTGGTGATGCATCGTGTACTCCTCACTCATATTTATGTTTTATGTGCATCCATAATCTCTGTAGCAACAAATTAATGTTTCCGATGTATAAGGTTTCCATCGATCAAAAGTTTAAGATTTATTGCAGAAAAAATTTAACTGTATGAACTACTCACTCCTCGATTGTGATGCTCGAAAATAGCCTCGCACAAGTGATCGAAAGTTCGCTCGTAGAACATTGCAGTTATTACCAAAGCGAGAGCATATGTGGATGACCTTTTGAAAACGTAATTGTATAGCGGTGTTGAAATTTTAAAAAGTATGTTGTCCAGTCGCTCCTTCATTATCTTCGATTATTGCAATAAATAATTTTTATTTTGCAGGGGTTTTATACTCTTTTGTTCAAACAGTAAAAATATGGCTTATTAATTTTTCAAGTTAAAATGTGAAGTTAGCTGTATTTTTCCGAATTAATTGCATTTGTTTTATTCAATTTAAATTTAGTACATTAATAAGCTGATTAATTAATAAATAATAAATAAAACAATAAATTGTAGTAAACAGAAACTGCGCGTTACTACAAACATCGACAATAAGTACAACAAAAACTTTTTCTATGTATAATGAAGTGCAGTGCGTAAATAAAAAAATATTGAATAGAAAGTAACTTTTTAATAAAATGTAATTTTTGATTAAATACTTTACAAAACAATTTACAAATTTTCACAATATAAAATATTCTCAAACATTGTATAATAATTACAGGTATCATTGATTGATCATCCATAATTTACATTATCTTAACTAGCTTGCACAATAATACATTGTCAGTAAAACAAGCTCCGAACTTAGCTTCTATATTTACATTCACCTTATGTAAGAGGAATTTATTTTCATTTTTAACTTTGGAAATTAATTGTCTATTTTACTTGTTCTATGAATGCAGTAAAAAATGTACTATTTATTAAGTTCAAGTATTAAAACTGTAAAGATTTATGAATAAAATATGTATATGCCTGCATATCGATTTTTATTTACAAAAAAATAAATTTACGCGGATGAATCGCTAAAATTCTTCATAGCCAAATTCGTCGTTTGAAGAACTTTACGCGATAATCTCATACTTCCAGTAGCTGGATCTCTACCGAAATACTTTACTTGTATATCTTGACCGACTTCTAAATCAAGAGCACTAGGATGTCTTATAGGTCTCTGATCTAATTGAGAATTGTGAAGAAGTGCCGGTGGCATTGAAGGGTACAATGTGACCATTACACCAATATCTAAGATTTCGACTATTTTTGCAGTGTAAATTCCACCGAATTCCAATGTCGGTTGTCGCTCTTGTTTGAGTAGTTGATCGACCATTTCTTTAGCTTCATCCATGGCAGCTTGATTAGGTGCAAATAAGGAAAATTTAGAATCGTCTTGTTGATTTATCTGCAAAAAAATGTTCAAATTTAGTGTTTTTAAAATTTGCATTTACATTTAATAGAAAGCTTAATCACTTAATGCTCTTTTTATCAGAATGTAATGTGTATAATAATTAAGTTTTGATAAAGCTTTACTAAATCATGAATAAATTTTAATCTTACATGGACTCCAGTTTGTATAAATATTTTTTTCACATTAGATCCATTAATACCAAGTACTTTTCTTATCTGATGTACAGGAACATCTATTGTTTCGGTAACTGGCATATTATCCTTTTTATCGACCCTTGGTTTTGATATAGCTTCGTTCATAATGTTCAAGATTTTATGTTTTGCTGCATTTGCACTTTCTAGGCTTTCCATGACTATTTTTAATGGAAGTCCCGGAATTTTGATATCAGCTTGTAGAGCCGTTATACCTTTCTTTGTGCCAGCTATCTTAAAATCCATATCTCCCAAATAATCCTCAATTCCCTAAAATAAAAGTAATTATTTTAGTTTGAAGAATTGAAATAACAAACTTTTAAAAAATGTATTAATTGACTAACTAATATGTCCGTAAGAATCTTATAGTCTTTTATTTCCTGTGAGCCTTCTTCGTAACTTGTCATCAATCCAATAGCTACACCAGCTGCAGCTCCTGATATAGGAACACCAGCATCCATCAAAGCTAAGCTTCCACCGCATACTGAAGCCATAGATGACGATCCTAAAACGTTTTAATTGTTATTTAATATATGTAGCAAGTCAATGTTACCTTAAAGTGTGAAAGCTGTTTGCTACTAAATAAAATTGAATAATAACTATTATTTGATTATTTGTTTATTAAAACAAAATCAAGAATTTCAACTTACCATTAGATTCTAATACTTCACTTGTTAATCGAATTGTGAATGGATAGTCTTTTGGAAGTACTGCTCTGAGTCCCTTTTCTGCTAAAGCACCATGCCCTACTGATCTTCTTCCAATAGGTCCAGCCTTTCCAGTTTCATTGGTAGCAAAGGGTGGAAATTCATAGTGAAGGAAAAAGTTCTTTTCTTTCACTCCACTAGTTAACATTGTTATTGTATCCATTTTTAAAGCACTGTCAGGTGAGTCAAGAGTTACTGTACAAAGAACTTGAGTTTGGCCTCTTTGAAAGACTGCTGAGCCATGAAGAGGTTTAAATAAGTCTACTTGACATGAAATGTCCCTAAGATCAGTTAAACTTCGTCCATCACACCTAAAAATAATTAATTAAGATTTAATTTAACATCAAAGCATTAATCTATACCTATAATTACAATTACCTAATATTATTTTCAAATATTAATGATTTAAATATCGATTTACTGAATTCTGAAAAATATTCTGCAACCATTGCTACATCTAAATCTGAATAATTAGATTTCATAGTAGTTAATACATCATTCCGAAGAGAACTAATTGCATTGTCTCTCGATAACTTATCATGTGTATAATCTGAAAATATTTCACGAAGTTTCATTTCAGAAAGCGACTTAACAGAAGATGTTATTTCTTCTGGAAGTTGAGCTGGAGGTTCTACAGTTCTTTTTATTTTGCCTGATTTTTTCTGTAGATTGCCAATTGCATGAACAATATTTTGACACTCTTTTACTCCAGCTTTAAGAGCTTTCTTTAAATCCTGTTCTAAAATACTATCAGCAGATCCTTCAAGCATAACAACAAGATTTTTGTTTGCAGCACTAACAATTAGATTTAAATTACTCTGTTGAATTTCACGCCTTGTTGGATTAATCACTACTGTATTATCTAAAAGTCCAACTCTTACAGCACCAATTGGACCATTCCAAGGTATATCTGATACAGCCAATGCTGCAGAGGCTGCATTGATAGAAAGTATGTCAGAGTCATTTATTCCATCTAAGGCTAACATGTTGCACATTATTTGTGTTTCATAATTATATTTATGAGGAAATAATGGCCTTAAAGATCTATCAATCAATCTGCTTGTCAAAATTTCATGTTCAGTAGAACCAAGTTCTCTTCTGAAAAAATTAGTTGGAATTCGACCTGATGCAGCAGCTTTTTGTTTGTAATCTACAACTAATGGTAAAAACGATACTGAACTATTTGGCTGAGATTTACTAACAGTGGTTACCATTACTGATGTATCTCCTAAATTGGCAACTGCACAACCATCGGCCAATTTAGCATATTTGCCTGTTGAAAATGTCAAGTGTTTTCTGAAAAAAAGATATATATTTTTTTTTTCAATTTTACAGTATTTGATTATTATAGAAACCTTTAATCGTGCAGTATTCTAATTCATCATTGTCATCTAATTAACACACATTTATTGGTAATTTTACATGATTGTAAATCACTCAGAATTGATTAAAATTTACATTTTAAACGCACATGTAAATGACGCAACAAAATTTAAACAATAATTTCCAACTTAGTTAAAACAAAAACATTAAAAGAAAATTTTTGAAAATGAAAATTAATAAAAATAATATTTGGAGCTAAATATACTTATAGGTTATACAAAGCCAAGGGCCCGACTTACCCATCGGAAAAGGTAACAACCTCGGAATCCAAAGTGTCAGCATTTTTGGAGTAGGATTTCGCCTGGATCCCATAATCTCTTTCGTACCTTCGTTTACCACGAGAGAAAATACAATTGTTTTTCCTTAAAAATCTTATTGTTGCCATGCTTAGTGCAATCGCATGAGTACCGGGTCACCGGGTGCAACGAGGTTATGTCTGATATTTTGAATGAAAGGAGACCCACGTTGCTGGTTTGCTGCTGCGAATTCAGGCTGACCAATTTTTAAATTTTAATAATATGAGGAAGCTAATATTATACATAAAATAATAATATTTAAAAAGTACTTTTTGAATTTAGATTTGATCAATTGGATTACTGTATTTTATACACGAGTTATAATTAGCTACCATTGTTGCTTTAGGAATTATACGGTAACTATTATTAAGTTTATCATTTTGGCTGCATTGTTTACATATGTATATATATATATATATATATTTATTGTACATTTGTACGCATGATCGATGTACCTATATTGCATGCATCTATTCTAAACAATTATCTACTTTTAGCAGACACATCAAACTGTGAAAATAGCCGGAATAGGTTAATAAAAGAATGAAATTTTGTAAATAAATGATAATTAATAATCGCAACCGCAAGTGCTTTGCAATTCTGTTGACTAATTGAGGTAAATAAATAGTTATTTCATATTTCAAAAATTGGTAATTTTTAGAAAAATAATATAAAATAATTTTAGAAAAATAATATACATATATATGCAGTGAATTTATAAAATAATTTTTATAACTTATTTTCAGTTGATAATGGTTCTTCCGTGGGCACGACTGTTAGTGAGGACTTTAAAGAGTAGAAATAGAAATTTTCACACTTCGAAATGCTTGCCTTTATTTTATGAATCACCGGATAAAGACGGATTTCAACAAAAGTCTGAAGAAGAAAAAGAATGGGAAATGCTGTCATTAAAAGATCGTATACTTTTGGAATTAAAACTTTACAAAGAAGCTTTTAAAGAAAGTTATTCAGATTTTAAAGAATATACAACTAATCCACGAGTTATTGTAAGGGATTTGGAAATAGATCTAATTTGGAAATTCACAGGAAATCCAGAAGAACTAAAAAAATGGGTAGTTTCAACAGATAAAGATAATAATATTGGATTTTCTACAGCCCAGTAAGTAAGAAAGTAAAAGTTAAATTAGCATTATTTTACTTGAAGCTTTTTTTATTTTTGTAATCTAAATATCTTTTTTATAGGCTAGACCTAACTACAGATGCTAAAGGATTATTTCATGGATTTCTGGATACAAAAGTACCTCCAGATGGAAAAACAACAAGAGCAGGTTTCTGTAATCTGAAAATGGTACCAAATCTAACACCTTTTCGAAAAAATGTAAAATATTACAATTGGGAGTCGTATACTCATCTAGTATTTAATATAAGAGGCGATGGTCGGGTGTATGTTGTTAACTTACACCTTCACAGAAAATTTGATATTACTCAATATGATACTTACCACTATTTTATTTGGACAAGAGGTGGTCCATATTGGCAACAGGTCAAAATACCATTTTCAAAATTCTTTATGGCCTACAAAGGACGCTTACAGTGCTGGAATAAACCTCTAAATTTATATGAAGTGGGTTCAATTAGTTTTACTTTAGCTGATAAAATTACAGGCCCTTTCCGTTTTGAAATTGATTCTATTGGAGTAGAAAAGATTCCATCTCATATAGAACAGACTGCTTATGAGTCATATGAATTTGACCAAAAGTTTTGGTAAACAAAAACAAACAAAAAATATTTAGAGTCATAGTTAATAAATATTCACAAATTAATATTATAGTTTTTAAACAAATTTAATAAATATGTACATAGAAATAACATCTTTTTACAATTATTTAATTAATTTTACATTAAGATTGCCCAGGTTTAGGCAATTTATCTTTTTTTGAGAGCATTTTATAGGTATCTTTTGATATCAGATAACTCATACCTCCAGCAATAGTAGTTATTGCTGTAAGGTAACAAAGTCCTTGAAGTAGTGGATGATCAACAAAATGAAACACAGGTGCTGCTAATGTCCCGGCTACTAATACTAGTTGGACTCCTGTATTTAATTTGCTTATAAAAGTAGGAGCTAGTTGCACTGTTGCATGTGTTGCATCAAAATACCTTGCTAAGGTTTTCTGAAAAATTTTAATTGAATTATAAATTTCTTTTTATGTTAAATAAAAATTATAACTGAATAATAATTTATTCAAAGTTTTCATATAGTAAATAGATTTAAAATAAAGATAAACTCACTGGTGGTGGTAGTGAACGATATCTAATGTATGATGCTGCTGCCACCAAAGCAACATCCCTTGCTACTACAAGACATGTCAGAGGAACAGGTATTAAACCAACCCATGTTAAAGATAAAAATAATGTGCCAACCAATAGTTTATCTGCTACAGGATCTAGAAAACTTCCAAGCTTAGAAGCTTGTGAGGTCCATGTACGTGCAATCCATCCGTCAACTACATCTGATAAACCAGCAAATCCAAGAATCCATAAAGCTATCTATACAATACAATTTTACATTTAGTATTAATACATGTAAGTATACACAATAATTCAGGTAAAGCAGAACATATATTTGTTTACTTGATAATCTTGTGATACTATCAAATAACTTAAGCAAGGTGTTGTCAAAATTCGTCCAATACATAAAAAGTTTGGAATAGTCCAAATATTTTCCCTTTCTATTATTTCTTCTACTTTTTGTTTGTATAATTCTTCGACTTTTTGTTTTGTTTGTTGAAAATCCTTAATAAAACGAGCCTTAATCTCCTTTCTTTTTGCTTTCCGTTGCCTTTTAAGTTCTTGTTTTTTGTTGTAAGAGTCGTCATTGTTAATGCTATACAAACGTGACCTCAACTCTTTTGTACATCTATCCAGGATGTTTTTATTGAACTTTCTACATCGTGTAAGATGTAGTAGTCCAAAATAACTCATAATTAATCAATTCTAGAAAAAAAAAGTTTCTATTTTTAATGAGTTCAAAGAAGTGGTACATTTTATTCACAGTTTAATCGAAGGTAATAATTAAAGGTAATAATAATAAATCAAATTGATTAAATTAATAAAATTTCATAAATCAAAGTTTGTTTAATATAGACATTGTCAAATCATCCATAATTTTTCCAAATATTCAACCTGTATTTTTCAAAAGGCTGGAGAGGTTAATTTCATTTTCGGCGACATTGTTAACCAAAGTTTGATGAACCAAATAAAACTTACCTGGTCACCGAAAACAGTGGGAGAATGTGTACATTACTAATTACCGCTGTGTATTTAAAAAAAATCGGAATTACTTTAATTTATTTATTAATAATGTCAATAAAAAAATAATGTGTTTACCATCGGTGCAGTAAGCTACTTATATCTATATACACACGTCTGAAGAGCCACATGTGTACGGCGCAAATGAATATATATATTGTACAAAGATACAAGATAGGTACATACAACATATAGGACGTCACGTGAAAAATGGAGACTAGTAGTAACAGACCGAGTAGTAAGACAGAAACCTTTGAATTTTAACTTGTTTATATTTTAATAAAAATGGCCGATGTAATTACACGGTATTATGAAAATATTAGTGTAATAATGTTCTCATCGTTTTCTTAAATGTTTATGTTATTAGTTTCATTTATCGATTTTAAAATATCTTTTATGAAATTTTTTGTACGCTTCGCTGTTATCGATTAATTGAAAAAATTATTTGCCATTAATGCAAGAACGAATACATTATCAAGAAAAAAATACTATGTAAAAAAAAATAAATGTTTATATTTATAATGAATATGTATTTCTTAATGCAAACTTCTTTTTTAACTTAGCTATAAAACATTTATTACAATCTCATTTTTCTACAAAAGCTGATACTTTATAAAATTAGTTAATTAATTAATTGCAACTCTTAAACTTTAAAATTTTTAAACTCTTAAACTTTTTAATGTCAGTGCAATTAACACAGCCTATAGTATGCCAGGGTTGCAAATAATTAATTCAATTTTCGATTTAAGTCGAGATGTAATTCAAAATTCACTATGAATTATTGAATTGGACGAAAATAATTCTAATGTGAATTTTGAATTATTTTTTGATAGTTCAAAAATGTTGCAAGCCTGTAGTAGGTCTACTGATAAGAGCGCTCAATCATCATATACGAAGCCAGTAGTGCAATCGATAATATTTTCTCGTACTATAGATCGTTTTAAAGTATACAAAACAATTTTTTTAAATTTTTTATAAACATAATTTATTTTCATCATCATTTTCCATTTTAGTCAGTCCCTATTCAAACACTAAATTAATTTCATTAACAGTTTATTTCACAAAATCTCCCCGTGCTTTTACACATTAAATAATTTAAGCTTCACCCGAACCGCATATCTTCACCCCTCTAAATAAAAAAAAATAATAAGATCTCACACCTAAAACATCTTGAAAGATCTCACACGTAAAACATCTTGAATGATCTCACACGTGAAACATCGCTTAAATCCGAGTCGTTCCCATAGCGCAATTTAACCCATAGTAAAAGCTTCCCCTCGTTCGCCGCGCAAATCCTGTTCGCGCCGCCTGAAAGCGGCCGGGAAGCTACAAAGAAAGAGCGCGAGAGAAAGAGAGAGAAAAAAAACACAGCCGAAACACCGCGCGTGTAAAATCCAGCGCGAGAAAAAAAAGGTCGCGCGGAAGGGCCCCCTACCACGTTGGCAATGCGAGAATCTGGACGGCGCAGCCCCTGCAGGGAAGCCGCGCACGCGCGAGTCCCGAGCAACAGAGTGCCGCGGCGGCGGCGCACACCCCCGCGCCTCCCTTGCACACACGCAGCCCCACCGCTCTCGTGTGTGCGCGGCCACGCTCGGCCGATCACAATAAGCTTGGCTGAGTCAACGACGCGGCGGCTTACCCACACTTGCGCTCAGAGATTGCGCGGCTCGTCTGCCAAGCAGGGGGAGAAAGAGACATGTTCGCACATCCAGAGGGATAGAGAGGGATAGAGAGAGAGAGAGAGAGAGAGAGAGAGAGAGAGAGAGAGAGAGAGAGAGTTACGGAGAGACAGATATATACAGAGCAGCAGTGTGCGCGCGCGTGTGCTCGGTGCAGCCTCGCGGTCTGCACAGGGAGGCAGAGTAGCAGCAGCAGCGGCAGCGGACGCGTCGACGCTTCGCCGAGGAGGGTGACATTCGGCGAGGGTCCATCGCCGGAGCGAACGAGATGCGCAGTGCGGCCGACGAGGCCGAGGACGAGGCGCGCTGACGGGCTCGAGCATGACTCTGGCCGGATCAGACCATTTGCTCGCGGGTAAGTCCATCTCAGCGCGCGGCGACCCTCCCTTAACCGGAGTCTGCCCTCGCGCCGAGCTGCACTCCCCGTCTACGTGCGACGCGATTCCAGCGACGCTTAAAATACCCCCGAGTCCCTCGGCGGGGTGCCCTCGCCACGTGCGGCAGTACCTGCGAACACCTTGGTACCCCTGGCCCCTCTGCTGCGGCGGGGGTGGCGGAGGCCTGGAATTTTCCAGAAGCGCGGATGGGGTTGACCGAGCGCGGACTCTCGGGGATCGTACCTGCGAGCTTGGTACTTCGCGCGGGATTTCTTCCAAGCTTCCGGGAGCACCTGGACATGCTGGGAATGGGATAGGAGTTGAATGGATGACCAGGGGGAGGACGAGCGGTGCAAGTCGGCGGGCACGTTGACCGTGACGCGGCAGCGTGCAGCGCGTTTTGCATCGGCAGGGGAGGCAGCCGCATTGCGCAATATCCAACGCCGGATGTTGTTTTTCGAATTTTCGGGATCTTCGACTTTTTTCATTCGAGGGGGAGGGGTGGTCGAAGCAGACTGGCGGGTTTCACGTTCGCTTGTGCGGTACGTCGCAATTTTTGTTCATCGCAACTTTTTCACTTTTTAATTGGACGACCGCCGTGCCTTTTGATATTGCGCTTTAGGTATATCTACGTCGATAAAAAATTTACGCAGCTTTGGGTTATTACGATTCTATAGCTTGTTAATAATTCTTTTGACGAACTGTCGGATCGTGAAAGTTAGGAATAAATAAAAGCTATAATCTTTCTTATTAGTTTTTTATTTTTTATGTAATAACAATTAATTTATTTTATAAGCAAAAGCTGTAAAACAATTAAAACTGTTGAATTAATGTTTAATCTTCTTTTTTATCAATTTAATTCTCAATGGAACGTCTTTTAGCCTAGAAGGGTTTTACGCGTTCATTCATGAGAGAATTTCGACGCGTCCAAAGAAGGGTTGATTCATTTTTCTCTATTCTTTTATTTTCTTTATTTTCTAATTATATTTGCATATACTGTATCACTTTAAATATGAAATTTGTATTTTATAATGCACAAAGTATGGACCTACTTTGTTTGTTAATAATATAACAATCTTTAATCTTATTAATATTTACGTACATGTCACAAAAATATGATTTGCATAATGGAAATTTATTTATTATCATTAAATAACACAATTTGATATTGCAAAATTCTGTCAAATATAAAAAAATAAACTATTACTAATTTTACATAGCAAATCAAAACATTCTTCAAATCGAATTAAATAAATCATCCTTCAAAATCAAATAACGGCCACTTCGTTAACAGATAAAACAATGAAAATCCCTTTTTTTTCCGCGAGATCCTCGAGAACGATCGCATTACACTGTAGAATAAAGCCGATGTAAAAGAGTCGAGGAGGCTCAGGCGAGTTCAAGGGTGTAACGGAGACGATTTTTTTGCCCGTGCAGTGGAAACGACAGCGTTTCTGGGTGCCTGTGTCGGCTTCGTAGCGCTATTGTTGGTCGTGATACTGTATTTGTCGCGCAAGTGGTACTTCACGCCGCCCGCAACAACGACGACACTCTTCGGCGGTGTCTGCGTGCCACTTTGCGAGTCCAACAACAGCAGCGCGCCCCAGAATCTAGGTACCTACCTCTACACACTTTCACTATTCTTTTGCTACTGTTTTTCTCAATCTTTTTTGTTTACTC
Organism: Sycophila texana; assembly: GCA_035582955.1. Taxonomy (NCBI): domain Eukaryota; kingdom Metazoa; phylum Arthropoda; class Insecta; order Hymenoptera; family Eurytomidae; genus Sycophila; species Sycophila texana. The sequence continues at coordinate 449,685 of JAWWEN010000038.1, forward strand.
ACATTAGAATTGCAAATTTCTTGTATATTTTTTGTTTATGCATCTTTCATAATGCTCATTGATTATCAATGTGTTTATTTTTTGCAATGTTACATTTTTTTTATATATGATTATAAAAAAACAAAAATGTTGTATTATTTTTTAAAAACATTTTCTATGTAAACTGTTATTTTTATTTCATTTTTAACGAAGAACTTTGTCTTGAAAAAAAAACTTGAAAAATGAATGGTTGTTTTTTTTCTCAATGTTTAGGTAAGACCTATCCGTTTCCAGACCCGGAAACGAGTTCAGATTCTGAAGAAGACGCCTTGCGTCGATTAAATTGCCGAAGTCACCCGCCACCAGACACACTGACGATTCAAGCCGAAGATGGACTGCCAAGTATACCAGGTTTGTCCACAATATAAAAAAACATATTTCTGTAAAAAAAATCTTCCCCGAACGCAATTTACGATAACACAAAAAAATGTTAAAAGATGCTGCGGCAGTCAACAACAACAATTGTCCCGAGGAACATCCTCCTGACCAACAACAGGTAATTAAAAGAAATTCATAAAATATTCGAAAATTTAGCGATAAAGAGCGAAGCTGAAGAGTACAATGATTTTCCAGTGCATAGTGGAAGTAGGCTCACCTACTGTTATACTCGATAACAGAGAGAGCGAACCACCGACAATCGACGAAAATGTCGCGACAACTCCGACCGACACAATCACTTCGCTGGCGGTCTCGACCGAGGAGATGGCAAGTCTGGAAGTCGCATTCCTCTATGATGCGCCAATGCGAGAGATGACAGTACGTTGTTCACTTATCTTTTACTCTACACCAAACCAAACATTTTTAACTCCCCCTTCTCACTATAACTACTTAATTATTAGCGCTTACAAAAAGAGCTGTTGATACTAATCTCGAGTAATATCTAATAAAAAGATATTACATGACTTCTATAACGACTACTTAAGAAATTAAGTCACCGCGAAAAATGATTATTTCATCACAAGCATGAAAGTACGACTGATCACGCTCGTCTGATTACATCGTGTCTGTAATCACTTACAAGCAACGCGTGACTCAGCGCCCAAAGTAAACCTTACAAAAAAGCATTCCTCCTCCAATGTAAAAAATATCCGGCAAACTAAAGCGAAGGTACGATACGCGTGCCCTTGAAATTCGTAGGTGCAGGTGCTGCAGGGTCGCAACTACCCGGCGGGCATAGGCGGCAGTCAGGTGCGTCTGGTGTTACTGCCGTCGAAGAAGCAGCGCCGCAAGACTCGAGTTCGTCAGGGCAGCTCGCCCCAGTACATGGACAGCTTCCTGCTGTCTCGCGTCAATCCGGAGGACGTGAACGCGATGGGCATCAGGGTGCGCGTCTACCTGTGGGGCGGTCGGATGCGTCGCGAGCGACTGCTCGGCGAGGCGCGCGTCTCCTTCGACCGCATCAATCTAAGACTCGAGACTACCCTCTGGCTTGCCCTGCAGCCGCCGCCCTCGTCTTCGGTGAGTGCTTAATATATATCGCTATTCTTTATTTTGTTTCGTAGGGGAGGGGTGATTTTTGTATGGGAGAAGCTGACCCAGTTTACGATGGTTTGAGTGTGATGGATATGGAGAATTTTATTTTTCATCGAAGTATCACGTTAAATACAAATTTGGGGAAACAATGATTTTTCTTTTTTAAAAAAGCTTTGTGTAGAGTTGATTGATGATTTAGAGCACGTAAGAAGAAATGTAAATTTATTTTAGCCCGATGTTAAATTAAGGGGAACCTTTGTGTACGCAATTTCGTGAATTGTTAAGAGGGTTCAATTCCGGCATGGGTGTGCCCAAGGGGAATGGCAGTTTTCAGCGGGAAAGAAAACGGACTACAACGTCAAATTTATTTATGTTAGCAAGTAGTAATTTAAAATGATTTAATGTATACAAAAAAGTCTATTATTCAAATGGAAAAAAAAAATCAAAAATATTTTTTTAGTACAGATTCTTTTGGTTAGAAAAAAATTAAAACTAAAGCGCGTCTTCCATCCCGATAACATGAGACTAATCAGACACAATAAAAGAAGAGCATATTCTTTTAATGGCTAGCAATTAAAGAAGATGCAGAGTCATACTGAAGCGATTGTGGGAACAATTTAGTATCGATTTTAGTGGCACATTAACTGTGGCAGTTGAAACGTTCTTTAGCCATAATATATATTCAAGTAATTTCGCATTCAGTCCGATAATTATATTAACATGCGTTATCCCAGGGAAATCGATACAAAATATACATTTTTAAAGGAATCAGATTATTTCCGTCACCTGGTAACAACTACACTTCGGAGCATATTTTGAATATTGAAAATTTCTAAGTAGCTTAATTACCATTAGAATCTTATATAATTATTACTATTATTTCTTATTAATTAAACAAAGGTATTTCAATTTTGTTATCAGCTTTAACTTACTTTTCTTTTAAATTAGTAATTTTACTTAAATAAAGCAGTTTAATATTAATTCGTTCTTTAAGCGTGATACTATTTAATTATAATAATTTAAATAAATATGTAGTATACTTACGACGAAATTAATCACATTAAGAATTTTAAGAAAATCCATTATTTTTAAGTTCTGTAATTTTAGACGTATTCGTCGCGATAATAGCAACAAAAATTTGAATCACTTTGATGAAAATTAACTACACGGTTGAAAGAAGCAAAATTAGAATACAAGACGATCGTTGACTTCGGCGCAGGTACAAGATTGGGGTACAACGGCGAGCCTGACGCGGAGCGATTCGACGGGCTCACAGCAGTCGGTGCAGTCGTACGCGCTGCCAACGACGCCGCCGTACGGCAGCAGCATGAAAGGCGGCAGCATCGCCGAGATCCTGATTGGACTGACGTACAACGGCACCACCGGCCGCCTCTCCGTCGAGATAATCAAGGGCTCGCACTTCCGGGGTGGCTGCGGCAACGACACCAAGCCGCCGGACACGTACGTCAAGCTCGTCCTCGTCGACAGCAATGGCCACGAGATGGGCCGCTCCAAGACGGCCCTCAAGCGCGCCCAGCCCAATCCCCTCTACAAGGAGACATTCATCTTCCAGGTATAGATGCTCGCGCTACCGAACGACCGCCGAGGGCGATCGAGCGCCGGCGGATCGATGCGGCCTCCACGGGACTTCCGGGAACCCCTTGTCCCTTTCTCTTTATTACGAGAGTTCGGCAGGCCGGGGTGAGAGAGGGTGGTCCTTACTTATGCATTGAATTGTATACATTGTCAGTTGGACCGTCGGCCTTTTCGTTATTTAAGCGACGTGAAATTACACGGAAAGGTGGAACAAAAAGAATTCCCCAGTTAATTATTCAAGCGATGGAGCTGATTCGTAAGAAACGAAGGTCTCGTTTTAATGTGAGATATACGATTCATCAAGAGTTTTATTTTCCTGCAAATTTGTTTTTGGGTCGTGACGATTGATGTGTGTTATTTTTCGATGTAATAAAATAACGAAATTTTAATTTAATTCGTACATCAAATCTCTCTTGTTTTTATTTTAAAAAATTTTACCACGGATGCAATCTCTTGATTCGTGTAAAAAATTAATTTATAATACGTTCTATTAAAATATGCCGTACTCTTTAGAGAAATTTGGCATAGTATAAATTTGATTAACGATGAGTCTTTATACGAATTCCATAAAGAATTTCCTATGTCTCTACGAGAATTGACACCAGCGGTGCCAAACTCACGGAATACCAAAGAAATCAATTAATAAAATAAGCCAAAGGTTACAACGATACAATTTCTTAATAATAAAAAATAATGATGCTTAAAAAAACATTTGTTCCGCTGTAGGTTGCCTTGTTTCAATTGGGAGACGTGACACTCTACCTGTCGGTGTACAACCGCCGCCGCACGGCGATGGGCAAGAAGGGCCGCGAGTTGATCGGCTGGCTGTGCCTGGGCCAGAGCAGCTCGGGTGCCGAGGAGCTCCAGCACTGGAACGACATGCGGGCCGCCCGTCAGCCGACTCAGGTCCAACGCTGGCACTCACTTCTCCGGCCCTGAACGAGCCGCGCCGAGGGTCTACGAGTCCCTTCCTTGTGATGTCCACGTCGGAGTCCTGATCCGAGTAAAGAGAGACGCGAGACAAGACGGAGACGCGACTGCAGAGCCCGATGAAGAATTTAAAAAAAATCCTCGATTTTTTGCGGCTCGCGAGAGTCGCGCACGCCGCTCTCCAAGAGTGCGCTCTCCGGTCGATCTTTTTTGCTTGCGGATGATGCGCGACTAATGCCGATATACTGCCCGAGAGAGACAGACAGACAGAGCAAAGTCAATATAGATGATGCACAACCGGGCACCTCCAAATTGCGGTGTTGTTGCACAGTCTCCGCGCGCGACATTTGGACCTGAATGAGATTCGGGTCGCGATTTCTTTGTAAACTTGGATACCGATTTTTACCGATGATTAAGAAAAAAAAAACTAAATAAATAAAGAGGAATAATCGAGTCGGCCAGCGAGCGACCCGAACGTCTTTGTGGTTTAAAAAATAAAAAGACAATTTCCTTTTTTGTGCGATACGGAGCGCAGCCACACTGCGCCGGTCGCGACGGGGGGGCTTCGCCTACAGGACCCCTCCTTTTTCTCTGCGTGAAACAATGAATTTTCCCTTTGATACGCCAAACGAATTATGGAGGAGATATTCCTTGTGGATCGATTGTCGGCGGAGCGCCGTGCGCCTGCCCTTTTTTTCGCGGAGGCACGTAATGTTGTGTGCATGTGTGCGTGTACCGTTAAAAAAAAAAAAAACCCACCGGAGGAAGGATCATTTGAAGGAGTAACAATTTTTCGCTGCGATTGGCGTTTGCTGAGCGCAGGCCGCGGACTCGTCGGTCGAGGCCGCGGAACTTCCTTTTTTTCTTTTCCATCGAGGATTTGAAATAGCGCGGGGAGATTTTTCCGCGCTTATTAACTTTGATACGAGCACCGGCTATCCGATCGGTGCGATCGGCGCCCGTGGAGCAGGCCTCTCGTGCAGTCAGCGATGTTGACGCGGCAAACTCGATGCATCCCCTTCACGTTTGATTTACTTTGTGCCTTTCGTCCCTCGAGCAGGCGCGCGCTGCATCGTTCATCCTCGCCTTTCTACGGATCGTTGTTTCGAAGCCTCGGGGGCGGCGATCGCGGAACGGTTTGAGGCGCGATGGTTCAACGCGCGTGTTCGCCGATCTTTTTCTTATATAAAAGTGACGACGACGATCTGTGCGCTTGTAAGCGGAAACCGATGAAACATGAAAGAAACAAGAAAAAAATATTAAGATTACGAGGAAAATGAAAACATAGATTTTACATTCAATGACGCACAATAAACTCGCATAAAGCACCTTGTAAAATGCAGTTGTGATTTTAGAAATTGATATACTATATAACGTCGTTACGGTACATTGTAAGGGAATTATTAACATGAAAAACTTTAAAGGTATAAAAGTGAATTAAAAAAAAAATAAAGCATTAGGCCCTAACGCTATGAAAAAAAAAACAATGATAAATGTAGCTCTTATTAGCTGAACTAAACGACTAACGATTAAAATATTGAGTAAAGAACCGTAGATTTTATGAGATTAGTCGAAGGGTGCGATGACTATGGAGGTTTGGATCAAAAGGCGGACAAAAAGCGCGCGAGACACCGGTGTACATTTGTTTGATGGTAGTTTCTCGTCGACGATGTAATAGTAGTCGTTTAAAAGGGGAAAAAATTTTTTTTTTGAAACTTTGCATTGGCATCGCTTGAACCATAATCGAACCGTTCCGTCGACAATGCGTAATGGTATGTACTTTGGTGAGCGAGCGCCGCGAAGCGGCTCGACCGATGGTCCGCGGATAGCTATGTGTATTTAATTCGCATGAATTTTTTCCTTCGATCGATTTTTCTCCTTCTGTACGTTTCGCATGCACTTTATTCGGTGAACATTTTAATACACGATTGGGTATATAAGGTACTTCTCGGACCTGATGTCAGATTACTTTAGAGCACGCTTTTCGATTTCGTCCATTCCTAACTTTTAATAAGTACATGTTTAGCGCTAAATCGCACATATGTCAAGGTGTTTACAATCAATTTTCTCGCGGCGCTAACAAAAAAAAGGAAAAAAGAAACAGAGATGTTTTAAAAATCGTATGATATTTTTTTGCTATGTGGTTGTTTAAATATTTAAGATTGATTTTTTTACCGCTGTTGGAGTCTAATATATGTATTTTATATTTGTTACCTTAATACAATTCTTAACTATTTTTTCAATAAAATGAATGGAAAATTTGACAATTTTTACGAAGACAAATAATGGAGAATGTGAAAAGGACGGCAAAAGCGAATGCATTTCAATGGATTTGCAATCGTTTGGTATGCCACTGGATTTTGTCCACGTTTTATCTACAGCACCCATTCTCAGCAAGCATTCATTGAAGTTTGAACGTCAACTGCACAAAGTAGTTACCTTTAATCAATGTTATTTCATAATATAAAAGAAATTTAAATAATATGTACATCAGTGGTGTTTTATAAAAGTTGTATTCCGATATTATCGAATGGATCAATCTATGAATAGTTGTTACTATTTGCGCAAATAAACACATGCTGATAAAAAAATACAATGCCGTTTTACTTTTTCGTTAAGAATCAATCATAAAAATTTATTTATGTACATTATGTCTGCATCCATTTTCATAATTCCATACTCACTCACTTTACAATAAATAATATCGGCAAATATTCAATTGTATAGAAAAATTATTATTTAACTTAGTATTAGTTTAGAGTACATATTTTTCTAAAAGTTCTTGTTTTTTCCTCAATAACAAGGCTTCTTGAACTTCTTTCTGGGAAGGAATGTAAATCTGTGAAGTTTCTTCTTTTTTCTCTTCATTGGACTCATCAGGTTCTTTGTTGTTTTGATTCACTTTCCATTCTTCGATTAAATGTGCTCTATACTCTTGTTCAGCTTTTTGTTCAAGCGGTTCCAAAATGCCATCATCATCATCTCTATATCCGTAATAATCAGCATCTATATCTTTCATTAATTCTGCCCTTGTTTTTCTTGGAGGTGGTGGAGGTTCTTGCTCAAACAATTCTCGAACTCCAGGCAAGTCTTTTGCTGCACCAAAATATTTATACCCTCTATTTCCAGGTACCTATTTAAAATCAAAATGTAAGTATATTCATCTATATTACTTTTACTGTATAACTGCATTTTAAATAATAATGTAATTATTTTTACCTCTCTTCCTTCATGATCTAACATTCGAGGTCCAGTACGTGAATAATCTGGGCCACCAAGTTCTTTTATTTGAACCTCCCAGTGTCTTTTTTCTCTTAATAGTTTATTAATTTCATCATTGAGATCTCTAATACGAAACTCTCCTAAACCAGCATTTTGAATTTGTGCTACTTTTTTAGCTATTTCTCGAATAATTTGCATTCGCCATTTCTCTGCTTTCCTGAGATCTTTACATTCAGATGCTAGATAAGGTCGTCTCTCTTGTTCTTTTTTCATCCCATCATTACAATGAGCAGCTCTCCATCTGGCTAGCGTAGTCCTATAGATAAAATGGTAAAAATTAGTATAAAATAAATATATTTATTACATTACACATTTATAATAAATAAATAAATAATATTTTATATACTTACATAGCTTTTTCAGCATTTCGCGCCTAGAACATTAATCAATTGTGAATTAGAACCAAATAAAAAATTAAAATTTAACAATATACATTTAACAAGTTAATGAAATAAAACAAGGTTCACGTTATTAAAAAATATATTCCTTATTAAAAAGATACAAGTACTAATATATGATACATCATGCGCTCACCGCGAGATTGTCAAGAAAACCATAAATTAATTCTATTATTTTTTATTTTTATGCATTGTTATAACGACATAATGGTATGTAACACAACTATTTTTATTTCAAAGTAATTATGTAAATAATTTAGTTAAGAAACTTACCATTTTTAGGTGATTTTATATTTTTGAAACTGTAAAGGTTATGTTTATTGTTGACTCGCCGCCGGTTTTCTGATTATGTTCTGAATGAATGCGGATAGAATGGGAAGAAGTGGTGACTGGTGAAATACCTATCTAAGGACTAACGATGTTTACGTAATAAACGTATCTTCACGTAAAATACGTATCAAGCGCGGGGCGCTTGAATTATCATTATTATCAGGTACACGATTCACGGTTAGCTATATTATATCTATACAGATGTCAAATCCCAATAACACCTGCTTTTCACCTGTATGTACACATGTACAGGTAGAAAATATTATATTTCATCAAAATGTTTAAACTTATGAGTATAGAAATATTGAATAATAAAAAAGTCTCTAAAACCTACTTTAGACTGTACTACTACATACAAAACCTAACGGTGGATATGAAATGTAATAAAATTATATAATCAATTTTGTAGTTCCTGCACTTTTTTCAAAGGCATATTTTAAATTCCATTAAAATAAAAATAACATAAACTTATGATTGCGTACACATATCACTCGCCTCGAATTGAAACTCGGAGAACAATTCAAAAATTTTCATGCGACGTTGCAAATATTTGAATTGTTCTCCGAGTTTCAATTCGTGTATATGTGTATGCAATATGTTTTTGAATGTATATAAGTGCACTTATATACATTCAAAACATTTCTTATGTAAATAAATAGTGAGTTAAATTTAAATCCATCAACACAAAAACAAAAGGTCTGTTTACAATCTGCGGAAAATAATTACGCATGATTATATACATGACTCTCACACAGTCACATCACAGATGGAGATGCACCGACAGCTGCGATCGTTCCTTCAAAGTCAACATATATCTATATATAGATGCTACCATTGGTAGTGTTGTGTTGTTGCATCGGCGCCCGGCGTAAGGGGCGTCGCTTGGTCGCGCATTCAAACGCGAGCTTCACTAGTGGATGCTTGTGTACGGTACAGACTCCAAGTTTAATTGTTTCCTTCGCGAAATTGATGGATCGGGTACTCGTGTTGTTCGCTAACTAAACCAGCTATTATAGGGTGTTCAAATATTTTGGTCAGTACACGCTCGAAAGTCTGGGAGGGAGTACAATTAAAAGAGACACGGGGACGTGTTTTGCTTCTACGACGCGCACGGCCTCCGTTACTCCGCGTACGCCGCAATGACGAACAACGAGGAAAAGTACGGTAAGTCAGTGAATACGATTTCCTTGCATTTTCACTCAGGGCGATATCGACCGGCCAGGATGGCAGTGTGCAATTAAAGTTATACTTGCACGACTACCTTCTAAGAATTAAAAACGTATACTTAACGTTGGGTACTCTTCTAGAATTCAAGCTCACAGCAGCTGCGCCTGTTCTGCGCGCTAATGTTACCTTATACTTTTATAAATATCGATTTGGTGCCCCTTTCATTTTGTTTTCGTCAAACTTACGTTTCTTTTTTGTAGAAAATTGCATTCGTGAAAAAAATGATTTTATTAAAAAAAATATTATTTTAAGTGATAGAAACGCTTTTTATTAGAATTCTTCCATAATTTTGTAATAACAAACATATATTATAGTTTTGTAATGTATCCGAAAATTTTGAATAATTGCAATGATGTTGATTTGTTTTTTTGCACTAATTTATTATTCCATTGTTAATGTATGTTTAAGTTGTTTATACTTGTTGTTTTGTATTTTAACAGGTGTAAAAATTGCATACGATCCATTATGGAAAGGTCCAATGGATCATTCCAGATCACCAACAGATCGAATATGGCTTATAACTTTTTTAATATACCTCGTCTTATATGCATCTATTGCAATTTATGGTAAGTACTTTTTTATATTTTCATACAGTGAATGAATTATCTAAGTTTCTTTTTATTTACATTTTGAGATACTTATATTTTATGTTCATTGCAGGATTTTCAGCAGGTGATCTTAATCAACTGGCTGCTCCTACAGATTATGCAGGACGATCATGTGGTTATGATTTAGAAGTTAGATCTAAACCGTTCCTTTTGCTACTAGATATGAAAAGTTGTCTTGGATTTGAAGATATGTGTGATGCTCCTAGTGTCTGTGTATCAGAGTGCCCAACTGAAAATTTTATTTATAATGAATCTACTAATGCTTCACTTGATGCTATTAAGGAGAAATTGTTTTGTACAAGTGATATCAATGTTACTGCAATTTCATCATTCAGTCAACTAGATGCATTGATCATTAATAAAAAATGTGCTAAATGGTATTTGAAGAGTCAACCAGAATCTGGCAATTGTCTAGCATTCAATGCTTGGGAAGGTCATGAAAGTGAAACCATTAGCAGTGATGAACTAGCTGCTGTTAGAAATGCCATTCGAGAACAAGAATATATCCTAAATAAATTTTATAGTGCCAGCAAATCTGCATTGTAAGTTTTTATTAATTTATTTATTTTTTAAATTCAAGAATATTCAAATTAAAATTAAATTTTTTTTAGGTGGCCATCTATTATAGCTATTATTTGTGGTGGTGTTATTGCTTTACTTTATGTAGTTTTATTAAAATGGTTTGCTGTTCCATTCTTCTGTGTTTCAATTGTCATGTTTTGTGCTTTTATAGTATATGGAATTTATGAGCTAAGTGTTTCGTATGCTAAATACAAAACGGGAGAGTCATTATTTGCTCTTATTATAATGATAATAATAGTAATTGGAGTAATAATAGCTGTTGTCTATTTCCGTAAAAAAATTTACTTGGCTTGTCTATTAATCAAAGAATCTAGCAAGTGAGTATTGAATAGTTACAAAATATGTAATATTTATACAAAGTAATATTACTAATAACATTTTTAACTAAAATCTTTTATTTTACAGAGCTGTCTTACATTTGTCATCATCTTTAATGTTTCCAATTTTGCCATGCCTATTATATGTAGGAATATTAGTCCTCGGAATTTCAGTTTTTATGAGTTTGTCAACAATAACACAGTCCAACTACAGAATTGATAAAATTAATGATGGAATGGCAGATGGTTGCAATTGTTCAATTGCATATATCGATAATTCTTCATGTGACCCTGTTGCTTTCAATAATGAATGTAAAGCAAACGGTCAGCCTTGTCAATTTTGGAAATGTCGTTTAGATGGTAAAAGTAACCCACAATATGTGTATTTTCTTCACTCAGTCAACTTAATAGGCTTTTATTGGTTGTTATTCTTTGTATCTGGATTTGAATACATGGTCCTTGGTGGAGCTTTTGCGTCGTGGTATTGGGCTTTTAATAAGATGAGTGTTCGTAATCATGCAATTATTGATAGTACTTTTATAACTCTCAGGTATTATTAATTTTAATATCACAATAAATATATGTATTGTTATATATTTAATCATTTAATTTTTGTTTAGATATCATACAGGAACTATAGCTCTTGGATCTTTTATTCTT
>JAWWEN010000038.1:461226-559764 GCA_035582955.1 Sycophila texana
AACTATGCCTATATTGTAATGTTCACTATAATTTTCTTGTAAATGTTACTGTAATAATAGTAACAATGACAAGAATTGTTACGGTACTGATTACTATCACTTCTAGTGTGCGCCATATATTACTACAAAATCTAGTAACTTTCTAGTAACTGTTACTATATTTTTTTCTCAGTGTATTCATTTATACAAACACTGAATGGGCATTGCTGCCCCTTTTCATCCTGAAAACAGAATATTACATAGTAAAAAGGAAAGGCCATTAAATTTAAAAATTAACGTTCAATAAAAAAATAACGACGTGCGAGATCGATTGATTTCGTATATCGTTGCATCGGGATCGGGCTCAGCGTCGTTGACGCAGTTTGATCGAGCCCCACTAGTTCGGTCTCGCGTGAAAGATACAAGGAGCACGTGCGCGTTATCCCGGAGTGCCCGGAGGCTCCTTGTAGCTCGGCGAATCGATCCCGGCGGGGTCTTTCGGGCGCACATCCTCGTGCACTTACCGGGCGTCCCGCTTTGGTAGGCAAGCGTCGAGCGAAGCGTTACGTGCGGAAGGCCCTTTCCTTCGCCCTGGAGACGGGTTATCTGCTTCCGGCGGATCGGGAGGGCAAGCTGCTGCGCGTCGCTCCGAGCCTCGTGCACGCAGTGAAGCCGGTGGCCGCGCGCAAGGCCTCCGAGGATGAGGCGGCCTCGCGGCCCAAGCCGCGCCAGTCGTCCGGCAGAGTCGACACGCACCGAGACTCCCACAGAAGGGACAAAAGGACCTCCAGGACGCGCAGCGGTGCCGTGACGCGCGCCGAGAGGCACGAGACGTCCAGCAATGAACGGGAGGACAAGAGGCGGAGGAACGAGGAGGTCGTGATCAAGAGGAGCAAGAGCAGTGATAAGTGAGTTTTTCAGTTTACTTATAGATATAGTATCTTTTTGTATTTTTAATGTATTAATTTATTTAATATTCACACGCTGAAATTAACTAGTGAAAATTACTAATAAAGAAATACAGTTAAAATTATTAAATATTATAGAACTGTAGTAAAATTTAACTTAAATATTTTGAAATTTTGCCACTTTTTTTTTTGTTTTGCAAGTTTGAAAGAAGCACACTGAAAATTCGATATTTTTTTCACTTGGATATTATAATAATAAAAAGAGTGAAATATTACGATAAAGTTTTATATGTTGAAATTTTATAAAATGCAAAATGGAACAGATGTTTCTTATTTAACATTGGAGAAAATGTATAAACACATATAACTCCTCGTTTAATTTAATTACAGTTACAGTTAAATTACTTCAAGGCAGCAGTTAATGTAGAACTTTGAAAGCGGAAATTTCTCAGAAGTACTATATTATAAAGGTGCGCGTAACGTATCTCTGTTGTACGTATTATACACTTATATGCTTATGTTATTATTTGTAATAATTATCAAATTTAAGGTCATACAATGCATTAAGTTAATTACATTCTAATTGATCGCTGCACTGACAGTTAATCTTCAATTAAGAAAAGTTTCTTCAACAATAAAGGTAGAAGCGCCTGCCAAGAGAAAATAGCAGCCCCGCATTAAAACTTTAATTTCAACTTAAATAAAAAATCGTAAAAGTAAATTTATCCCCAAGTTTAGTTACATTTGTAATTTTGTAGCATGCAATTTACGTTAAAAGTCGCTCCCACCCAAGTATTTCTAAAAAGTATTTATGAAATTCTTATTGTAAAGTTTAATGTAACGCCAGTCGCAGTACTTCACCTGCAGTTACAGAAGCAGTCCCCTAAGCAATACGGTCCTTTTTACGAGAAATTCGAAACTTTGGGCATTCAGACTTTTCCCCAGTTTCGCCTGTATAAAAAGTCACGCCACGAGCTTGTGCTGTTTTTCATACAAGTGCGGCGTGCAAAAGGCAAAAAATAAACGGAAGGTACTCGCTAACAAACTTCTATTGTATAGGGTGAAAATTTTCCTTTTCTCAAACGGCCTTCTCCTTCGTCTTTATTTACAAGCGTATAGTTTTAAAGTCGCTCGTAGAAAAAGCTCTTGGTATACTCAAGTGACGTTCTCTTTCTGAGCTGGAATAATGAAAAAACAACGGCCAATTAACCGCGAATAAAATGAACTTGAACATCGAGAAAAAGTACGAGATATGATTTAGCTCAAAGAATCTTCTTGAGAACCGCTTGGAGGAGGGGGAGGGGGAGTTGAGAGTGAAAATATCGGGCTGAGAAGTGAAATCAAAAGGGAGCGGATCGTCCCTGGCCCAGGGCGATAATTCATTCGATTTAAAAGCGTCGCTGTGAGGCCGCGAAAGACAAAGTTCCTCGATTCGCGTCTTTGCCACGACGCGGAAGTGGGATGTCGGCCCGCGCACCGGACTTATGGAGCGTAGCTGATTAAAACCAAATTCAGTTACCCTTTGCGCTGCATCGCGACTATGTGCACTGCGGGTTTTCGGCTCAAGGCGATGCTCGCAGTTTCTGCGAGTAATTATTTTAAAGTCTACTTTCGAGCGTTGTTATAATAAAATTAAAGAGAATGCGCATGTCTTTTTATTGTTGTGAGGTATATTTATTTTCGGAGATGGATTTGACGTTAACGATTATAAAGTAAATTTACGAGGGTGAGAATTATGCGATGTAAACATTCGCTCCTTCATGAAATATGCATCAATTCTTTCGATCGGATACTCGCCGCTCTTTTTCGCATTTTTCAAGGCTGTTATAAAGTTTTCTAATAGTAAAAAGGGCAGTTTATCAATTAGTTTTATATATATGTCTTTATTGAAAAGGAACACTACCGAATGTTTATAGGTTTTTTTTTATCACCTGTAGTGTGCGAGTGATTTACCAGTTTCCACTTCGGAATTCCACTAAAAATTAATCCATCAGGGGGTTATAAATTTTTATGACCGCATCTCGAGCACAACAAGCTCCCAAGGTGAAAGTTTGTCGCAGTTGCCGAATCTTTTCTTTTGTGCCGCGGAATCAAACGTATTTCTCCGCTCTGAAGTCGTTTTCCTCGAGAGAAATCTTAGCAGAACGCTAGAAATAACGCGAGGCAATTCAATAATGTCCTTCTCTCGTAACGGTTACTGCACCACTTTCATAAAAAACTCTCTTCCGCAAAGTAAAAAGATCGCCGTACTGATTGCGACCGAGCGGTTTCAACGTTTCCTCGCTGTGGCAACAATAGCAAATTAAAAAAAAAATTAGTCGCAACAAAATGAGTTTCATTTTTTTAAAGTATATAAAGTTTAACTGCGAATAAATACACTTGTTTTCAAATTAATTATACCATCTTCGATGTAAAATAAACAAAAAATTATTTGTTTATAAGAATAAGTTAACTTTTGAATAAAAATGATTTTTTAATAGGGTTGGTTGTTAAACTGCAAATTTTTGTAAATTATATTGTGAAAAAAAATTGTTAAATATGAGGAAAAGCACGGTTGAATTATTATGCGTGTATTGAACTCAATAAGCCCCAAGTTTGCTGTTGTTCGCAGGTCGAGCGTCCAGTCGAGAAAAAGCGGAAGCTCGATGAGCAGCAACAAAGAGACGACGGACGGAGCCGTTAAGCCGGCGATGAGAGTCGATAGCGACGAGGTGGATCGGAAGCCGACGTTACCTGTCACTTAGATCAGCCGCGGCGAGTCTCCCACGTAACCCGATGATTGCGCCTGTTTCTCGGAAGATGCTCCCACGTCTTTATTTTCGTCGCTTCGTGGCGTCCTTTTGTTAAGAAATTTATTTTTACGAGTGTTTTTTTTTTTGTAATGCAATATTTTGTACAATGTACTTTTTTATTTTTTAAATGGTAATGATAATTAAAGAAGCATTCTTGTAAATTTCAATCGGTCTTCGTTTTATGTTTTATTTATTATATATAAATAACTTTTTATAATTATTATTCTGTTTTCAATATTTTGAATTAGAGCGTGAGTACATGCAGATATCACAAACAAAAATGTACTTTTATACTTTTCTACTAGTACTTCCACTTTATGCTGTTATATATATTTCTTTTTTTAAACAGTGAAAAAACACTATTTAATTCAATGTAAAGAAATAATTGTAGACGAAATCTAATTTTCGACTGAACGAAATTTGGGTTCGATTTCTTGGAAAAGCTTGAAGTCTGCGACCAGCGGCCCGAAGGATTTCCAAGTGCGCATCGGATCGCGTTACGGCGTCAGTTGTTTCAAGCATAAGAGGCACACTTCCGGGAAATTGTCAGTCGTCTCAGAGCCGTCTATTCTCCATTCCGCCATCGCCGGGTCGACGGGCAGCGGGACACCGCCGACTTTTTCCTTCCGATCATTGACACGAGGCTAGCGAAAATCACACCGAGTGCAATTAAACAAGTCGGCGAAACTTCGCTGACGCGCTATCAGTCCGAGGAGCGTCTCAGGAGCCTTCGGGACAAATGGCCCCCATAAAACGAACGCGCGACTCCTCTGCCAGGAATCGAGATAAGCCAAGTAAGACAAAGGACGCTCCATAAGAGCGGGATTGACTCGCGCATACTGCCATTGTCTTGTGCAGCTTTACTCTCAGCCGGTCGCAAATATTTGTTTACAATTTTTTTTCTTCGATTATTTAATTTCTTCCTTTTATTATGCGTTGGTTCATTGTTAGAAATTATCGGTGTTACCTAGTAAATTTATTACCATGACGATTGTATTGTTTTCGGCTAATCAATATTTTGTTTAACCTCGAAAATTGGGCAGCCTCGTTTTATCCCGGATGCTTTTTGGTTATCTTCTAAAAATTAATTTCGTATCGTAAAGTAATCGAATTTATTCAAACGGTATTCGTAAAATAAATAATTAAAATAGAACTTCCCTTACAAGTGCATTTGAGCGTTGAATACGCTTATAAACACGTTTAAGTAGATAAGTACCGGGTATGGTCAGACACCCCTTAAATCGTTAACGGCGACATTTCTAACCATTCTCAAGTTACAAGGACACAAATGTAAAACAAATAAACTTTAATTTATGAAAATTTTATAATTCTAGGACGTCGCAGGCGAATAGAAGCTGATGCGTTGTATCAGTGTCTTGGAAAGCTCTGCGGCGAGGAGTGCGATCAGGAAATCGTGCCGGTAGCGGATTCTTCCCGGCGAAACGACGGGCCCGACGACCCGATGGACGAGGCCTCGGACTACAGCGCGGACGAGCGCGAGACCAGGGAGACCCGCGGCTCCAAAAGCGGCCGGGTCAGCAAGCCCAAGGCCAAGAAGCCTTCGGCCCCCAACCATCAGTCGAACGAGCTGCCCCTCAAATTGGGTAAGCGACCGCCTCTCCATCATTTCATTTCCTCCCTCGACGCACCCTCGCGTTTTTTTTTTTATACCTCAATGGAGTTTTGATTGCGCGCGCGGGGAGTCGCGCTCCAGATTGATGGAAAATATTTCCCTTGAAAGATCGAATTTTCTCTTAGGATTGAGATCGATGTGTCGATTTTTCGAAAATTCTTTTCATACTTTTCTTTTTTAATGGATTTCCTTAATATCTCTCGAGTACATTAACTTTTAGTATAAGATAATTGTTAATAGTAATTCGAATTTTTCAAAATACCCTTGCCTTTCCAAAAGGTCAAGGGAGTCTTGACGGAGTATCTGGGAAAAATGGAACAGTTAGACAAATGAAATATGAAAACCAGAAAAAAATTAATGGAAGAAAAATGTTGGAACATTGAAAAAAATTTCTTTTCTTTTTAGCTGTAAAAATACTCTTTTTTTTAATATTAATATTAACGAAAAATATAATTAACTTTATGAAGTAGAAATTTAGCCCCTTTACATTAATATACGTTCTGATAAATGTTTTTTCTTCAATTACAAGTAAAGTTGCACAATTTTACTATTGCTCGAACAAACAGGTGTCCAAAAAGCAAAACGCTACATCTGCGAGGCTCTGGACTTCGGCGTGCAGTCCGGGTACCTGCTGCCTAAGGACACGAAGGGCAAAGTGCTGCGAGTCAGGTCGGACCTGCTGCAGGGGACGGATTCGAGCAAGGCGCGCATGCTGCAGCGCATCGCGTCTGACCTCAACGAGCCGCCGCGGCAGGAGCGCAAGTCCGCGCGCAAACGGCCCCATCACGATGCCGCCGTGTGCGACGGTATGTGCGGTGAGTACCGCGACGCCGACGTGGAGGACGCCCACAGCAAGCAGCGCGGCATCAGAAAGCACCGCAGCCGCTCGCGTCAGACCAAGAAGCGGACCACTGCATTCGCCGGGGCACGCAGCCGCAGCCGCAGCAAGAGCAAGCGGCGAGTCATAGCGGCGAACAGCCGCAGAAAGCCTAATAATGCCCCGCGCAGGTCAGTCGTTCTTTCACACTTTTCGAACAAAATAAATTTGGTAAACATATAGCAGTATAAGTACTAAGAGAATTTTCAAACACTAACAATTTTTTTGCGGGAAAATTCTTGTTGCGTATACGAAAGTTTGAATTTTGCTTTTAATTAATGAGAAATATTTATACTCTTCGATTTTTTAATTTGAATTTAATTAAAGTTCAGTTGAGCTTGTATCAATTAGAGGGTAAGAAATTACTAAGATTAAAAAGAAAATGTGTCTACTAGTCTTAATTCCATAATTTCTTTCGAACAGTACTCGTCAAGTGAACCCGACGCCGGAAGCTCGGCCCTCGAAGCAGTTGAAGCCGGACACGGAGGAGCAGGAGGAGATGGGCGAGTCTCAGAACGAAGGCGGCAGAAGCGGCACCCGCAACGAGGACAACGACGAGGACGGCAAGAGTGTGAAGTCGACGAAGAGCGCGAAGTCGACGCTGAACTCAGACAGCCAGAACACCAACGAGGAGAAGAAGCAAGAAGATGACGGCTCCAATTACGAGGGCTCCGACGACGAGGACGACAACAAGAAGTGACGGAACGCCCGCGTCCCGACTCGCTCCTGCCCAAAGCTCTACCCTCGAGCGCCTCGTCTTCACCTCATCAAGCTCCATCGAGAATTCATGAATTTTCTCTTCAAGCATCCTGTGGCCGGGCTCCGATGCTCTCATCGGGACTGATCGATTCTCCCGCTTTTTAACGCCGGAGACTCGTCGCGACTGTTTGCTCCCTTAAAATCAAGTTCCTGTGACGCGTTTAATTGCCTGTAGAATGTGCTCAAAATTTAATGTGACGCCTTATACTGTGTGGGCACGTGTGCTCGTTACCGACATGTGGCTCCGGCAGACGCTTTAACGCTACGCCTTCAAGTTTTTTTTTTTATACACGATTTTTATAAATATAATTTTATTTTATGCAACTGATCGCTGTGTTCATCTGATTTATTATCGTAGTTAACGCGCTTTGTTTTCGTCCGACGCTTAAAAGCGAAGCTACCGGGAGGGGGGGGGGATTAATAATCAATGAAATATATTAGCCGTCCAGGAATGCACAGACCAGCCTTCACCTTTCAAATAAATCTTTTCGTATAAACCAAAGCGCACAACTTATGGAATGGTCGGCACTATTGGGGGAAGGAAGTGAAACACTGTTCTAGTTTCAAGGATAATCCGAAATTGAGTGACCATTCAAATGGACGCTACTGGGCGCTTGAGATCAGATGGGTCACTTACGGTCCTGAGGGCCCTTTCGAAGTTTTAAGCACACTTTGGCTTTATTAGGTCACCGTGGGATAAGATAAACGTAAAGCAAATTGTATGTACACGATAAGGAGGGATAGGCTGAGGAAGATATATGAAATGGCTATAAACCCTGAATTATCAGGAGTCTAAAGGGGCTTTGGTTATGGGGTGCAATTAATTAAGTTTCTATAAACGCTGCCGCGAGGATATATTTATTTTTCAATGATGAGAGGTTTTAATGTTAGATGCTTTGATGCAAAGGATTTGATAATTGTGTACGTACAGTTTAATTAATTTAAGGCCGAGCTTTATCAAATATTTTGTTTTACTTATTATAAAGAAGTCCGTGTTAAACGAAACAATTTAAATTTAAATTTAACCACGGATAATTTGATTAATGATTAAATTATTCAAAATATGTTTTTCGTTTAGCTTATAAAAAAATTGTTAGAATACCACTTAAAACTGGCAAGCTTATTTCTGTAATAAATCCAATTGGATAAAATAGTGGAAAAAAGGTTCTGTTGCGGGTATAAGTACACGTTGAAAAATAACGAGAAAAGAGCGAATAAAAGGCGAACCTAGCAATACTGCAGAAAATCAAATCCGAAGACGGAAGGACGCGAAAGAAGCCGTAATACCGCACCCGAAATCTATCATTGATTCTTCTTGGTTCAATCGCGTCAGAATCCATACCCGAGATATCAAATAAAAATTAATCAGTAAAATTTAATACACATCTCATAACAGCCCCCGGGAGGGCGCATTAGCCCGGAACCGAAGGAGCAGTCGGTGAACTCTTAAAGAGAATACTCCCCCTCGCAACCTGCCTCTTTCGCCTCACTTTTCTCCCCTCGGCTTCGCTTTAGCTCCTCTCATTGTCTTGGCAAAGCGAGAGGGTAATTGGATAATTCAATGCACGGCGTTATATCTTATTATTGAATATTACTCTTGGCTTGCGCGCAGCATAAAGAGCGAGCGGCACTTACATCGCGTTAAAAGTTTCTCCTTGCGCAGATTAATGCAAATGCTCCTGCAGTCTTTCATCTTCGCTGTTACTGAATCTCTAACATCCAAGATATTCACTGATGAAGGCCGGCGTTAGGCTGAGCAAGGGAAGTAAGTATTATTACCGGAGCTTTACGGTCTTGATCACCTTGATCAATTGTCCTTGCGACTGCGTTGTGATTAAATTGAGTCACTGCTTTGCGGCACTAATCTGCTAATAATTCGAAAATACCTGCATTCTGCTTTCGTTTGTTCACTGTATAAGTAATACAGGGAGAGAAAAGATCTACTAAAAATTGAAATAGTCAATTTTCATGTTCTCACAGACTAATATTATTGGAAAAGTTTCTTGTAAACTATATTGTAAATTTTTTTTCAATAACGTCAGTCTATTAGGACTTCACAATTGATTGCCATTTTTGGTATAAAAAATTTTCCTTGTGAGCCGTATGATATTTCAAGCTTGCTATACTTTTGCGGAAAATTAAACTTTTTTAATGGTATAAAAAAAAAAATTATCTTCCTCAAGTAGGTTATATTTTCGCGCAGTGTTTAAAGAAAAAGTGCTATTTCTTTTCGGTTTCCCCCCTCGGCGGATTATCCGGATTCCCGACCTATAATATAATATCAACAGTATTTTCAAAGTTCTTCAATAGCGCGAAAAATCAACACCGGCGTGTATCCATCCACTTCCCATGCCGGATCCCGGGCTAAGAAAACCAAGCAGGCGCGATACGAGCCCACGCGGAAAAACAAACAGCTATCCGCGATGTACATACATACAAAAAAAAAAAAAAAAGAAACGGTTCGAGAGGCTTGGGAATTCCGGTTGCCTCGGAGGAGGAGAAGGAGAGCATCCTCGGCGAACACGCGCGGGTCAACCTCGCGCGCGGATATCCGCCCCGCGCCCGCGGATCGATGCGACGGCGGTTGCATCACCACTCTGCCGGCTTCGCACACTCCGTACGGAGAGAGGCGCGCGCGCGCGCGCGCGTTCGGTCACCACGTGGAGCGCCGGGACGCCGGGGGAGGAAGAGAGGGGCGCGCGCGCCGTCGGGACGCCACCGGCGAGGGAGAGACGTCGTCCGGAGGCCAGTTGACTCGCGGCGCCCCGGCGCACACGCTCGTCTGTTCCGTTGTTACCCTCACGTTCGCCGCGCCGGTCTCTTCTTTTTTCCAGACGCGCTGCTTTGCTACTACTCCCTTTTTTTCTTCGTTCGGAGACAGTGCGGATATTGAAGGGTCTTGGTGAGAGGCACGGACTCGGTTGGATGCAATTTAAATTTTTTTTTAAAAAAATTAAGTGGGAATGCTTTTGAGAGATGGAGAAACATTTGCGGATGCTGAGTGACGAGAGGACTTTATTTAACTTTGGCGTGCCTTAAGGACTGACTGCACGAGATGCGAGAGGTGAATTATAATTTTTTTTTTTAATGTACGAGCATGATTTAATATTTATTAATAATTGTGGACTGGTAATTTGACGCTAGACACTTTAATTTTTAATTAAAAGAGTATATTGTCCATCAATTTATTGATTTTTTTATGTTACTCAGAGAGTTAATATGTAACAAAGTATTTCGATGGAATTGTTTGTGTGCTAAAAATGTAGTTGCATATCTGGCGGTGTACTACGTGAGGTGCTTTTTTGCTGCGAATAGAATGGCTGATTAACCGTAAATTTTTTAAATAAAGGTATAAAAAAGCAGTAAATAAAAATAATAAAGTACACGTGCCGTAAAGTTGAATTTTTTATTTTAAACAGTATTTACCATGTAAGCACGTCACATAAAACTTTAATTTCATCTTTTTTTAATGAAATATTTATAATACAGCCTCGTGCGATTATTTTCATTGAAAAAAGTAAACAGTTTTATCTTACAGATTAAAACATTATAAAATTAACGAAACAAATATTGAGCGTCAAACAAACCTGCTTTTCAACGCGACATGGAAATTGTCAGAGAATTAGTGTAACTGTCAAAGTATAAGCGTCAATAATATAACAATACTTTCCGGGGTTTAATTGAACATCACAAATAAGCCATCAAATCCTTGCGTTTGAACTTGAAAAGATTAGTTAAAATTATTGATATTTGAATGACACGTTCGCGATGATTATTCTCCACTTCACTAATTAGTCTTCATTCGACAAAACTGGATGGCCTTTTTTTTTTTACAAAATTCTAGTGTCAGTCATAAAGCGTTATACATTAAATGTTTAATACAGTTTTTATTGCCTCTTAATAAAAATGTTTAATTAATTTAAAATTTTTTCTTTTAACGTTAGAAAAGTGAGTTTATATGAAAAAATATATACCATTTTCGCGTACGAGCTTCAAACGTGAATTTCTCAAATGTAGAAAAAATTTACTTTCCCGACGAACTAAAATTTTACGCGACGATAAAGAGACGGGCAACTAATAACAGTATAGCGCAACTGATACCTTAATTCAGCGTATAACTTTTTATGGCCTCGGTATAAAACAATTTTAATACCAAGTCTGGGTCTTAATACACCATGACCGTGCAATTAGTTCGTAAGACAAAAAAAAAAAATGATCATTTAATTATACCTGCTCATGCGTGAGGGCAATAAGCTGCAAAAATCTGCGGAAAAAAGGAAAGTCATTAAAACGATGAAAGAGTCATTTCTAACAAGATTCTCGGAGAATTTATTATGACACTCGTGCCTTGAGATGAATTCACAATTACGGCGACTCATTAATTACGCGCCGTCGTTTTGAGGGTCATTGCATCCCTCCGACGACGACGACGAGCGAGCTAAAAAATTAATGCTTAAAGCGCAGGAATTTTCAACGAGCGCGCGCTCCCCCTCGCCTTGCCGCAGTCGTACCCTTACTACTGGCTGTCTGGCGCGCCCCTCGACATTCAACGCACTATCGTAAGAGTGCGATCGTGGGGAATGGAACCCGCCTCGTGATTTTATTCTAGTTAAAAAAAAAAAACGTAATGTCTGAAACTACTTTTTATACTAGAATTAAAAAAGTTTTAAGCGAAGCTACCAGTGAGCTTTAATATCACTGTGAAACAGAATTTCTGTGGCTTTTAACATTTTTATTTAGTATTTATTTGCGTATGCTTTTAAAAAACACTTTTTTTTTTGCCAACATACAAAGTTAATGTACAAATGTTAAAATGTTTATTGCTTTGTTTGCAGAGCCTTCTATCCATGATAAATGTTCTATTTGCGTAAGCAAACAATTTTATAAGCACATTTTCCCGAAATATTCCCGACTTAATATAATAAAAAGAAAAGAAAAATAATTCAAGGGGATTAATTGAAAATTTCTCGATTGATCAGCACTTGTTGAAAGCTCGTCGATATTTCCTTACGGTGCGACGGCTGATCGAGCGGCGAGCTTGCGACTCTGCGGGCTCTTTGCTTCGATTAAATTTCATTGACCTCGAGGGGGCCGACGGCACGGGATGCGTTACAATTATTGACGGAAGAGCGCTCGCGGCCGCCGGAGTACCAACCTCGCACCGCGCGCGTTGCGGTCGCCTCGTCGAAGTTGTAATTGCAAAAACTTGCGATACTGACCGAGCACAGGCCACCGCGTCCGTCTCCTTTGGGCACTTCGCCGATTGGATTAAACTTCGCGGGCTGCCACGAGTGACTTCTTTTTTTTTCACTTGGGAACCGCGTTTAATTAAAAATTTGCGGCTCACGATGTCTTTGTGTTGAACTCCTCCTCGAATCTGCCAGGAAGATGTATATAGGAGGGTACACGTCATCGGTGCAACAGCGCATGATATTTTTGCCGAAGAGTGCGTCATTCGGTAAAAAAAAGTTAAAAAGTTTAAAGCGGGGATAAATGACGGTAGAACGCCCAGGGCTTTGTGCTGGAGAGCCAAACACATTACCGTAGCGGTACGCGTGCTGAATCGCAAGTAGCCGACGATACGGGAACGGCTGCAGCGGACCGCGCGCAGTTCGATGACATTATGGGCTTTAACACTTGACATTAGGCCGATCGAAAAGTTCCTGCAAGGGCGCGCGGGGCTTCCCCCTTCTTCAGTGTCTGATGCTTATGAATTGACGAAATGTATAACGCTTTTACGATTGACTTCCATAAAGGTAATTTTGTGTAACCTTCCGGAACAATTTGCGAATCGCCGTCAAGTGGATGTGTACATTATTCAATAAAAGAATACCGGTGACTGTAATGACATATAGCACTCGTGTTATACGCTTCTTTTTTACGCGCGGATCGACTTGGGAAATTGCAGTATTAAAATTAATAAAACTTTGTCAAAGCTGGATTGAAATAAAGTTTGGTCGGAGAGAGGAGGAATGGAAATGACTTTTCTGAGAGCAAAAGATTTTGAGAGCGCAATTTCCTCTGGCCGTGCATTCGTAAAATCGAAATATATAGCCTTACAGAAAACTATTAAAAATCTGGAATGACAAGTATCTCTCGTATCAAAGAGTCCGGAGAAATCTTAGGCCACCCTCTTCGGCATGCAAATACGCTTTTGCTGTGAAAGCAACCGAATACTATAAGAGAACTGGAACCTCTACTTGAAAAAAAGAATGTGCATTATTTGAAACGATTTTAAATTATAAATTTTAGTACAATTATCAAAATTCGACAACCTTGCGTAAAGTTTAAGACTGTAATAATCGTTTTGAGGTCTATGGTTAGCGAAAATTAATATTTGTAATTCCAATAAGAGGATCACGCTAACCATCCGTGTTTGGGGTAGCTTAAGCTTTTGCGAATTTTTGTTATACGGAAGATGATTCGCCGTACTATAAAAAAGAGGGCGCGTGACCATTTGTTATTTCGCATCTGTAATTATGGTAATGGAAAACTTTTCAGTTTCTGTCGCCGGACATTGACAATCTAAAAAGCCAGAAATAGCAACTGAAATGGCATTTTTTTTATTAATCTCTTAGTAGATTTTGCTTGGGAACAATGGATCATTTGAAATGATTCATTTCATCAGAAAATTGTTTTTCCAGCATTTTTTCATTGTTACCGATAAAACGATTAAATTTTACGTTTGACAATTCGTATCACAAGTTTAATTAATCTCAACTATTACGATAAAATCTGTAATATAATGTTAGCGTGTGATCTTACATCTCAAACTAAATATTTTTCATCGAAAATTCAATCTCAAAAATGATAACAAACAATTTTTTTTTTTTTTTTTTAACTTTTTTGCTGTAACTGATTAAAAATGCGTGGAAACCTACGGGAAACGCGTAGTACACCGGAATCCAGCAGTTTCTGCCATAAAAATTCCCCTCGGGCTATGGCATAATCGGACTCGTGCGGATCATCTCGGTTTCTCGAAAATCTCTATGTCGTTCTGTCGACAAGGTTGTCGTTCGCATAATCGTACGGCCAATGTTTTTATGCGCCTGCCAGTTTCGATTAATAAGCGACGAGCCATGGGCACCGAGTGAACGGATTCACCCAACAAAATATCATTTTTGAAACAGCGCTATTCAATTTGATATAGTCATTCGGTCCATGAAATAATCGTGCAAAAAGTGTCCCGCTCAAATTAGAATTTGTCATGACCACTCGCGTGCGAAAACGTGACATGACTATACGATTTGGTTCCGCAGTGCTATATGCAAAATTGTTATCAGACATAATTTATCAATGTTTTTTTTATCGCACACCCTCACCGGAGGAGGCATACAGTTACGGTGAATTCGTGCCTTTGTCCTTACAGTGAAGTACTCGGCATGTCGTGAAAAGATAGATACGATGACATGGCGATAAATCTTCTTTTTATATATAGGCTCTACAGTCATAATATTAAGTGATTTTCGTGACAGCTAGATAACTGATTTATTTCTTTTCTCGAAAGCGAATACTTTTCTCCTACATGCATTTTGCATTAACTTTTTGAACGAGTTGTTCGAAAAATTGCAATTTTTTTATGAGTAATGTAGAATATTTGAATAATTAATATCAAAATCGTTATTACTTTCTTGTTTCAATTATAAAGAAGTATCTAATTAGCGTGGCTTAAGCGTTACCGTGAGATGAATTAGGGTGTTACTATAAATGACAAGTTCGGTGAATACTCGGCTTTTCATAGCAATTTCTAAGGCTGTAAATCGCTGAGCCGTAGCAATATCAGTTTAAACACGTCATCGACGACTCTTTTAACGATAAGAAAAATTTATTGAGTTCTCTCGACCGCGGGAATCTGACTCACATGTTGATTCTCGTATTCGTAGATAAAAAAATCCATATTAAAAATTTGAGAGATTAATGTGAAATTAGACTCTGTACACTCAATCGGTTACACTTAAAATTAATTTTAAGTTGGCAACTAACGTCGAGTAAGATGTATAAAGATTATCGTGCCAGATAGAGATGCAAAATAATAATAAGAGATGTATTTGCGTAAATTTATATTTTCAGGTCGTGGATCGTTCAACGGATACTATACATTAGGCGATAGCTTCCCTTATTGCTTCCTGGTTTCTGCTAAATCAACATAAACAGTCGCAAAATTGAAAGAAATATCACTGACAATTCAAAATCTTTTGTTTTTGTGAAATTTAACCAAACTAATAATAAATTAAGAAATTATAAACTATCGGTAGATCGCAGCATCAAATTAACTTCCCTAACTACACTAACTTATAGACAAAAATTTTCCACGTTGATCTCATTACCGTTTCCAATTTCTTCAGAACTGCTAAAAAAATTGTCTTCCGTTTTCTTATCATCTCGCATTTACCCCGATCTAATAAAAGAACCCATACCCCCCAGATTATCCCAGTGCACTATCTCCGACATTATTTCTTAACTCATACAATTTTTCTCAACGACGAGTCCCCGAAAATAGTCAAAGGAGCGTCTCGCCTCGAAACTTAAACAAATTCAGCCGAAAAGGAAAAGGCAGCACCTCCAGCATTCCCATCATGGCCTCGCCGTTTTCCTCGCAAGTGGAAAATAATTCTCTAAAGCCTCGGGGTCTGCCGAGGCGCGGCAGTTCGGGGCGTGCGCCTTATCGGGAAATTCCATTTCCGCGATACGACGCTATATAAAGTCCAGGCGGGTGCGACATTTCCGCAATGTATAATTTAATGCCTGGAGCCGTCGGCGCGTGCGCGCTAAATAGCGAAATGACGGACCGTGCAGCCGTTTGGCAATTATCGACATTGAATCTCAATCAAGGACAAAAGGAAAAGGGGCGAGTACCGGGCTAATCCGACACGAACGACTCCGAGGCTCTACCCCATCTCGATGGGAAGGATTTATTCTGAATTTAGAGCGGCGATTGGCGCGTTTCGGGGATTGGCGTTTTGATCGCAATTCGCCACCTCGCTTTGACGAGTCTCTCCCTTTGCCGGCACGCACCTGTCATTCTCCCTCTTTCTTTTTGCGGGGTGGGGCAAACGATTGATGTATCGGAGGAAAGTATCGATGGAATGGTCTGAGCTTTTTGTGCTATCACGTGATTGACGGTAAAAATGTGCTTTTAAATATGATATGTATATTCTGTCGACTGAAGTTTTATCCACTTACTCTAAGTGTTTATAAGTAAACCCAGATTCTTTTTTTTTTTGTTTTCATTGAATTCACAAGTGATTTTATTGATTTGAATTTACGAGTTTATGATATTAATTTAAAAAGAAAAGTAAATACTAATTCCTCCGTCCCGAAAATAAACTTTATTTCATTTTCAAATGCACCGCCGACTGGCGAAGTTCACCTGACGAGAAATTAATACTCCATCCATAACGTGTAACGCATTGAATGAACGCGCGCCGTCGAGACAGCTAGTGTGGTCGTTAATCAACAAGTACATAGAGACACGGAGGTAATGTGCGAGAAGCGCATAACGAAAAATTAATACACCCCGGAAAAGTGGAGTTCATAGCGAGTATTATTACACTTCTTGGGTTTGATCGTAGCGAGCATAGCTACAGTGCAAGCAGCTCCCACACACTGTTCCAGTAATTTCTATAAATAGGAGTATTTGCTTATTTTTGTTTAGCACTTTATTTGCGTATATCGTGGGAAACTACTGCGCATAATATTTTCTGAAACGAATTAGTTAATGAATAGCTGGGATTATTTGTAAGCGATTATTTAAAGAGTAATGAAAAAGTAATTTTATTCTGTTCTCTTTATTTACTAATAATGGTTTTTAAGCATTCGAAATGACAAAGTTTAATGGCGTTTAATAAAAATTTTGGCAAAACTAACGGCGAAAAGGATCGGTAGCATTAAGAGACAATTATAATTAAGTGCCCCGAACGAGCTTATGACGGTGCGTAACAAAAGAACGAGGAAGTCAAGCTTTCGCTCAGGGAGTTCAGTCGATAGTCGAAGAGGCTAATGCACCGGCGTAAACTCGCCGCGCTATTTTCGGGAGTGAACTAACTTTGGCCGCGCGGCTCGCTGGAATTGTTCCCGGGACGGGCGTTCCGAGCACGTGAGAGCGCGCGAGTCTCGCTAATGGGGAACAGACGCGTTTCGAGTTTCTCCGGTACACCTGTAGGGATAGGAAGAAACCAGGCCAAAGCGGCCCGGGGTAGTGCGCTGCGAGGGCAGCTGGGCTTTTGATGACCATATTCTCTCCCCCGTCTCTCTCTCTCTCTCTCTTGAAAATTGAAAAGGTATTACGGTATTTTCCCGAGCTTTTTTATCTCGAGAAACATATTGGAAGAAGAATTTTGAGCTTACTTTTGAAAGTTATATTTTCGGTGTGTCAAAGATGTAAAAATACTTTGTTCTAGTATTCTAGAGGGTGAAGGCTTGGTCCTGCAATAGAATGCAAATATAAAAGTAAATTGAAAGCAAAAGAGGTTGCCATTTCAAACTCAAATCTACCTAGGTATAACCTTTTAATCTCTGCACAATGGAAAAGGTCGAGAAAAAATGTTGGCAGAATAAATGATGGCCTAGGTATTTAATTTTATGACTGACGTACGATATTTATTTTCAATTTATTTTTTCGGAACAATTTTACTTTGCTAAGAGAAATTATTGTAAAAGTTCGTTTATACCGAAACCCTAAAAAAGTAATATAACGTTCATTGTACGTCTAACAAATATTCGTGAAAAAGTGTTGTTAAAAACATAAAAAAATTATCAGTGACAAAAACAAGTTCATCAAGTGTCTATAGTCACTACTGGGTATTCAATGAAAAAAAAATAAAGGCTCTGACGAAGCAAGCCTTCTATAGGCTCTACACATAAAATCTTGTCTTGAAAACAGCCCCCAGGAACGCGAAAATATTTATCGGCTTACAATAACAAAGAAAATAATTTGAACCACTCCGATCTAATCCAAACATCTAACTCACGAATATGAGCTAGCAAGTCTGAATTGATTAGAGCCGTATTGAAATGGGGTTAAGTAAACCAAAAATAAAATATCGGATCAATATCGGGCGGTGCTTATCAATTTTTCGGTAAAAGCCGAATTACGCACTTCGAGGCAGGAAAAGACGTGACAGTCTAGCAGTGCCGTGCAGCTGGAGCAGTTTAATAAGCTTTTACAGGCTGTAGATGACTCGACCTGTGATCCGTCACACGACTCATATACGTCTAGCGACCTCCGTGGATACAATGAAGAGTATATGCGCCATTGCGCTTGTCACGCGTCAATTATGCTTTTCACTGTAGCAAGATGTTCCGACGAGCTGTCGTGAATTTTAGTTCGCTCGCCAGACCGTTCGTCGACCGTAATGATTATTATCATTTCAATTTAGTTAGAATTATGTTTTATTAAATTGAGACAGTCATTTTATCGTTTTAATGAATGCATTTAAATTAATTTCAAGATAATTGCACTATCAACTCAAAAAGCAATTGATAATTTACACAAAGAGGAGCGTATCCGTACAGTAGAGTTGTTAAAATTATCAAAGTGATATTTATAATTGCGATAAATAGTCACAGTGAATCTATCAATAACCGATAATTTAATACAATGCATACTCTGCGGAGAATCGTCCCATTATCTCCCATCGATGAAACAATTATTTTTTTTAAATATATTTTTCGTCCATTTAACAATTTATTAAAGGGCCTATTACTACTAGTCGGGAAAAAAAAATATTCGAAGAATCTATTCATTGATGGGAAAAAACTAGTCGATTTCCAGCAGAGTAAATTTAATTATTCAATCGAATGGGAATCGGGTAATCTAAAAAATGTTCGTTAATTAATCCGAAATTGAAATTCGGATTCGTCGAGTAGTATAAGATGAAATTAAAAAAATCTTTTATCCGAATAACAACATTATCAATAATCAATTATTGACGGAAACACCTTCGAGATTAATAATAAATTTTTCCTCGGAAAAACGTCAGTCAAACTTTGATTACTTTTGAGCTCCACGGGGGTGGCGCCGAGTACTTGACGATTGCAAATTCCTCATTTTTAGCTCGGTGGGTCAGTCTCGACGCACGAGATTGATTCCAGCAGCTACGCAGTTCTTCGGCACTGACACCATTTCGACAGTAAACACTTTTGTGGATATTAGCTTCGAATCATGTTTTTCTTCCGCGGTCCTTTTCGGCCTTTCTGGGTCACTTAATTGCTAACATTAGTACCACACGCGTCTCTTTCATATTCCTCCTTCAACGCTATTATATATATTCCTTTTCAACATGATTTATAAGCGAGGGGGGCGACGTTTAAGACGATTAAATATAAAAATAAAAAAGAGATACATCTGCGAGTTAAAAAAGCATTTTCCACTCGAAACAAAAGCATATCCAGCGAGCACGCGGAACAATACGAAAACTTTTCTCGTCGATAGTATACCCATGCAACGTGAGTTATAAATACCGTATATGGATTTTTTCCGTGCGAGCCTTATATTTATACGTCAGCAACAAAAATGTTCCTATCCATCCATCCTTTGCAGCGCATTATTTTCTTTGCGCATTTTTCCCGGCCGATGGAAAAAATTAAATGTCAACAGCGCGCGCACGTTGGATTTTCAGAAGCCCGGCGAGCGCGCGGCCTCCCTCGGCGTATTACGGGACGAGGCGAGCGCGCGTTTGCCATCGCGTAAACAAATTTTTCCTGAGCGAGCGGGCGACGGCTCTGTGTGTACAAGTTGAAAATAAACCGCTTGAAGAAAAACTTGCGCCTGCGGAGGAGCGGCACCTGGATGGAGGGGGGGGAATCACGGCAGCGCGCTCAGGCCGCCGCGTCAATTCGATTAAAGTTAAGGCGACAGGGGAGAGAAGCTGTAACCCTCCCTTGGATCCGACGACGCGGACATTTTCTGCTCCGCGTCCCTGACGCGGCGTTTATCTTTGCGGTCGATCTCCACCGCCATTAGCCGACCGGCGGCTTCGTTGTTTTATCCTGGGCGCACCACTGTGACTTCGGCCAGCGGTGAATTATTCAGAGAATCCGCTCGGTCGTTCAATTTTCACCGGGTCCTTGCAGAGTTACGGTGCTTTTAAAAGGGAATGGAATGTGATTGGAAAATTTAATTTCGAATGGAAGTGTAAACGACTCTGATCGGCCGATATGGAAACTGTGACATGTCTTACCGCACCCGGGCTCTTTCTACTTAACTGTTTAGATTAGCTTGTTGTGACGTTGAATTATAAGACTTTGCAATCTAATTCATTTTATTATTAATTATTGAGTTGAATATTTTTGTAAAGTATGCAGTGTAAGTGACTACGTGTGTAGGCATTCGAAATGAGTCGATCTGGTCAGCTGACAACGAGGCAGCTAATCTCGGAGTCCCATTACTAACGATAACTACGCTAATTAAAGCGACAATTATGCGTGCGGTTCATGCTCCGTATTATTAGTCATCAAGCCCATATGGGAAATTAGTGGAGTCGGATGCAGTACAGCTGTCGGGCGGTGCGGCATCGATTACGCTCCAGCGGGTTTCCGAGTAATGATCGATGACGTTGGCCCGCAATCGCCGTGACAGCTTGCTTAATTCGTTGTTAAACTCGTAATAATTTTATTGATGATTTATCATTAATAAATTTCTTTTTTAACTATTTTTTATTACACTTTCTTCCAGATATTCTTGATGGGGATATATTTATCGGGCTTACGGATTATTAGGCTCATTTTATTTTTAGGAATCAACCAACATTATAAAATGTAATTTTTTTTTATAATATGGTATTCTGCGCGGATTTTTACGCAGAATAATATTGCAATAAAAATAAATTATTACACGATACTTACCCACACCATCTCGAGGGCGTGGAGGGAGGGATCACGCAAGGGTACTGCCTCCTACAAAATATAAAGAACTGATAAATCGGGGTTGTCCGGGCGAAAATCCTTTAAGTCTTCAAGAGAGTATTTTACAGGAGTATAGTGAAAATTCTTGTTTTTTTTTTGCTTGTCAGAGTGCGTAAGGTGAATCATCCGTAAAGTTGTCAAGAAAAATCCATTTGCCTTACATCTCTCTTCGTC
The DNA here is from genome assembly GCA_035582955.1 of Sycophila texana. NCBI lineage: Eukaryota > Metazoa > Arthropoda > Insecta > Hymenoptera > Eurytomidae > Sycophila > Sycophila texana. Next base: position 482,254 of record JAWWEN010000038.1, read on the forward strand.
ATGATTACGCTGGACACTTGACCGTACGATTGACAATTAATCTGCGAAAAAAATTTGTGTTTCTTAATAAAGTACGACGAGCTTCATTATCTATTCAACTGGAATAAAGGATCTATTGAGAAAAGATGTGTAAAATTAGATTTATTCTTATTCTTTTACCTCCACTTTCCGAGATTTAAAGATTTTACGTCCGAAAAAGAGACTATCCCTGCAGAGGCCCCCCTCTCGAGCTCCACTATCGAACAATACTGCGCCCTTGTCGATCCTCTTCTCTCGTAAAATCTTGCCAATAAATACCGACCGCATGTTGCCGACGGTAGCTTCGAGGCTTGTCGAGGACATGTAAGTTCCTACATACCACTCTATATATGTGCACATACTTCTGCCAGCGGTTCTTCGAAGGTCTAGTGGCTTTACGCCGTTGTCGTCTTTTGGAACACTTCAAGTATTTGCATTAGATGGCTGGCAATTTACTAACTTTAGCGCTCGAACTATGCTCCGATATCGGTGCATCGCTCAACGAGTCTTTTGCTTTTTTACGGTAAACGATTCTCATAAACTAACAAGATGCGCTTCAGTCACGCTCTGCGTATATTATTTTTCTCGTATCTGCATTTTTATACATCCTATGCTACATTTACATAAAAAGTAATAGTGAAATTGAGACTATTTAAGTCCTGTACAAGCTTAAATGCCAAACATTTTAAAGTTATTTAAACAAAAAAAAAAACAGAACATCTTATTTGTCCGTAACTCCTTTCGTAGGCAACCTACCTATTCGCTTCTCCTCCTTTTCAGCTGTCCGACACTGTTTGAGGGTAGCATTGCTGTCCCTTATGACAAAGGGATGGATAACGACCAAAGCCTTCTTTCTTTTGTTGTAGGAAACTCGTTGGATCGCCCGTGAGAAAAATAAATTGAGCAGGGAAAAAAAAAGTTTTATCTTACGTCCAGTTTATTGTTGGAGATTAATTTCTTTGACGGCTGCCGCGGCCTTTTTTTACTCTTCCACTCGGTGCGGTTGTTTGAAAAAAATTTGGGAACACACGTGCCTACCGTAATGGAGAAAAAAAATTTCATCTCGTCTCTTACGTGGCGATTTATCGTCTGACGCAGTAATGAAGTGATTTGAAGAAATTACGATTAATTATCTGTGTAGTCATGGTTAATTAGTAGTTGTTAAAAATTTATGCATATTTGTAAGTCTTTAAGAAGGATTATTTATTATGTTCATTTAAAATGCAATTTATTTACTTATCTGCATTTTGTTTATTATTCTGCATACTAAAGGTACGCACATAAACATTAGCATACAACAGATTTATAATACGGATACACAAATCATATATAAATAATTTAGTATATTTTCCACGCATAAAACAAGTGCAATATATCTTATTTACAAATGCAATGTTCTTTTTCTTTTTTGTCTCAAGAGACGAAATAATTTAATAAACTCCTCTGTATTATTTAGGGAAAAAAAGTAAAAGTAATACCACTTTTTCAAAATATAAATTATTATTACGTAGACGAAACATACAAATTAGACCTGGGACCAGAAATACCTTTAGTGCCTCTTTGAAAGTCTTTGAGCTTTATTTATAGGAATGTGTTATATGTACATGCAACTTACAGTGTTGAATTCAAATGACTTCAGGGACCACAATTTCACGGCCAGGTGAAAGTCCGATTTCAAGTGTAGCCACGTGCTCACTGGCATAGGTCCCCGCAGAACTTTGAAATTAAAATGAAATGCCGAAAAGGAAATCGTTAATACATATGTAACAAACTTTTTTTTCTACGGTTGATTAAGGAGAGTTTGATTTTCAAGCTTCTTTAAAGGGTAAACAGTTTGCATTGACTGATTTTTCAATTTGAAAAATGCAAAGTGTACTGTTGAACAATGACAAATTGAATTAGAAAATGAGTTGCAGCTGTTATCCAAGTTTTCGGAAGTAAAAGGTTGTTCTAGTCTCACGTTTGTCAAATTTATTCAGTCGGTGAATGAGTGGCCTGTTTGAACGACTTTTTCTGCTAGCCTTCTATATGAACGTTACCGCTACAATAAGCGAAACAATTTCGTTTTGAAACCGCTTCGAAAAGTTAATTAAACGTCCTTATTTGCAGTGTGCTTTATAGACCGAATGGTCTATTTACCTTTAATTTACTAATTAATTTCTGATGCTTAATTAAAATCGCTTCAACAATGCATAATAAATATTACATAATTTAGTATTATTCATACCCGTAAAGCAAGCTGCACTTAAAAGTGTAGCTGTAAATAAAGTTATTGAAACATACAATTTTGTTGTATTCGAAAATTCTATTCGTAAAATCACAAGCCTAAAACAATTTAATAATAATAATAATAATAATAATAATAATATCAAGATAATTTTAGTAAGGTCGGTTGAAGTTTATTAAATGTAAAACAATCTAGTAAATCTTCGAAAAAGGTAAAAAAAATAGCCACTAGTGAATTAGGTAGGGATAAGGAATCAAAAAGAGGGAAATAAGCAATGGAAAGAGATAAACTACATGCAATTTCTTCAAGGCTGTACCCGCAGAGGTAGCATCCAGTATGTGTATAACGAATTCAACCGAACAGCTGTCTCGCCTCGCATGAATACTCCCTGGCGCAAAAATTATTTTATCCTTACGCATATATATCCCTCGGCAAATCGACTAAACATCAATGATAGAATGATCACATTATATTAGCCCAGAGTTAAAGGAACTAGCCTAATATCCTTAAGGTTCTCACTTTACTTGCGCGGTTTTGTTAGATTCACATGTGGGTTTACTTTGAATCGTGATATTTAATTTCGAATACCAAAAGCGTGAGCAAAACTCGGGTTAACATGAATATACCGCACTGTAGTGACTGGAAGTACGCCGAAGTGAAACCTAATGAAGGCCCGAGTCTACTGGGAGAATTACCTACTGACAATCTACCTAATTATGTTGTTCGTTGTCTGCGATCCATTCTATGTACCCTTTCTATTAAGTTACTCGGTGTTTCATTATGACGTGATTATAGTTTCTTCCTGAACCCCGTGATGTTCACTATTTCTTCTAGATATTGTAGATTGTAATAATCATAGAAGTAGGACAGTTTGTGATTCCTCTTTTCTCTCATAATAGAAGACGATTTTTATGCAAAAATTAATATCTAAACAAATCTCTAAATCTCGTTATTCTCTTTTTCTCATATATTCTGATTTTTGTACTGCCATAAGTCAATGGGTCACGTATTGAATCAACCACGTAGTCACGTCAAAACCGCAATTAAATTAAGAATAGCAGGCTTCTCTATTATGTACTATGCTACTGTAAGAAAGCAGAGAAAATTGGGATTGCACGTAAAACTAAATTACTAAATTGATAAGCAATTAAAAAAAAGTGAGGAATTCCTGCTCGCACAGTTTACAATCCCACCAACGCCATGCAACTTGCTTCAATATGTAAACTCGTTGAAAAACTTCATTCTAGTAGAAAAGTTCATGTCAGCGAAGCTCAGTTGCTCGAATTCAAATATGCAGTACAGCTATAAATCAAAGGTGTGCTACGGAGCGCAGCATCTCTCATCGACTATACTGCATGCCGCCTCGATCTCTTTAATCGAAGTCGGAGTCCTCTGGCTAGACGCGTCCCGTGAGAATGCACCGATGAACCCAATCCATTTCAACTTCTGAATAATCTAAACGCCAGTGGCTGGTCCCCGCGTCTGAAGCCCCGCGGAAACTTTCTGCAACGCGTAGGGTGCACGCACTGGGCGCAGGATCTTTATGCGCGCGTCTAACTTTGAGAGAACTTGCGGAGTCATTTCACAGGAGAGAGCTGCCAAAACTTCGGTTCCTTCCGCCCACGTCGTTGAAAAACTTGATTTTAGAGATGCGGAATATATGGGATGGCTCGTTTATTTTTGCCTTGCGTTGCTTTTACGACTTTTCATGTTCTTTTTTACCTTTGCGTGCGTTGCTTGTCTTAAAGTGGTTCTTTGACTTTGAGAGTTTAACACTGCTTTCGTTATGCTGATACCAGAAGTAGTGGGGAAATGATTTTTAGCGTTAAAATTTATTTATTTATTTTTTTGTTTTCATCAGTAGCATTCATTTTCGGAAAGGGGTAGCGATGAATAATGTGTCAAAGGTTGTTGAGTAATGTGCCACGTTTCGACAGCTGTCCTTTTCAAGTCAATTATTTCATAGTTAATGTGCAAACACTAGTGAATGTAAATTATAATTACTGGGAAGATTGCGAAAATGTTTGTACGTTAATTGTGAAAAAAGTGACTTGAATGTAATTTTCTATATAAATTTTTAGTACTTGAAAAGGAGAGCAATCCTAGCTGTCAAAAACGTTGCATATTTGTAAAGGAATTTTAATTCATTATTGCTATTGATTTTTTTTATTTTATTTTAATAAACGGGCTTTAATTCTCTTTAATACAAAATTTTCTTAAATTTCTCGCGTATTGCTTGTAAATTGTCTCCGCATTAAATCAAAGCGTGAATAAAAGAGGAGTTTGGGCTAGTTATTTCGAACTGGAAAATAATTTCGAACAACGGAATTCTCGTACGCCACTTAAATGAGTCGAAGAGTTAAAAATTTCCCCGCGGATATGAAACAATAACGAAATCCGTGCGCCGGCCCGTATAATCCGAGCGAACAAATAATTTACCAGGATTTCAAAGTGTTATGTCTATCCAAGCGAGGGTTATGGGGGTTTGTAGCCTCTCAACGTCGAGCCTGCTTAATTAAGCATGAATTATTGCGATATATCGGTGCATAGACTCTAGGCGCGAAATATTTCAACGGCATGCATACCCCCACTTGAAATAGATTGCACCCCCCCTTTCCGTCCCCGAGAGTACACACTTTCGCCGACTTCCGGCTGCCGGTGAATTTTTCAGCGGCTCCTCTTTCCCAACGAGAAAGCCTTCAACTTCGACCCGGTAAAATCTAATATAGTTCGCTCTCCCTCTGTCTCTCTCTTTCCCTCCAGGCTTCTCGACCTTTTGACGCGAGGCGAAGCGTCGGAGCTTGAATCGCATCTTTCGGTCAGCCTCATTGTGCAGCCGCCGTCGCGAGACTTTATCTTTCTCTTTACCGCGATGGAAGCCTCAAATCCAATAATACCTGAGGAATCAAGCGAAGCGCCGCTTTTCATCCTTCCACTTTATTTCTTGAAGCTTTGTTCATTCTTTGATTTTTTTTTATATAGTTCACTGGAACAGTCGTTAAAAATAGACGGTATGAAAATATTTTGTTTTAAATGTTTACCGTCGAGTAACAATACTATTTTATTAATAAAAGAACTGCTAAAATAACGAAAACTATGAATATCTGAAATAAAGTCATAAAATTGTTCAGACAATTATATTTCAAATAATTCACCGTGCCAACATTTAATAACCTTCGCCAGGATTACCTCGCTCAAGTCGACGTTGAACAAATAGGATACATGATGAACAAATCGAGGAGAAGGAGAGACGAAAGCGGAGTGCGCGGTTCATTTTGTCGACTCGAATCAGTTTTAATTCACGAAATTAAAGCTACATCAAGACTAACGCCCAGAGTGCGAAATTTAAATGTGACGCTGTAAAGGGCGCCAAATCGCTTCCGCAATTATCCATATTCTCCGGACTCTGGCTAATTCCTTAAATCACCGACGCCGGAATAATTTCCAATCTACGGCAGCCCCGGTAATCTCTTCACTTCGAGTTTTCATTTCACTACGTCGCGCTTCATCTCTTTGTCCTTCCTCTTCTCTCGTTTTCTAATCTTTGTCTACCGATAATCAAATCGAAGTGGACTCCAACACTATCTTCCGATTGATTCCATCTAATGGTAACGATTGCTCTTTTCGACGCTTCCGGCACCGTTCCTCTGTTGAAAGAAACTCCAAGCACTATTGTAGAGCAATACTCCATTTACTTCTTGTTTCTCATTTTTACCATTTTAAAAATCGATAATGAGATTTCTATTATTAAATTCAATATTTATAAAGCCTATTAAATTCAATATTTATAAAGCCTATTGTTATTTGTGACGTAAATGTACCTATTGTGCTATATTTATCGCGAATATTAAATAGCCATAAATTGGGTCAAATATTGAATTACAGAAATGAAGCTTTAAAATTGGATCTTTTATTAGTATTATTTATAATTGAATGCGTTCAAGTTCGAAAGTTTAATTTGCCGTTTTTCAATTACAGATACAATAATTTTTGGCATTTTACGAAAACAAATAAAATCAATCAGAACGAATGAACATGATATTTGCCATTTTTGAAAAATCTTTAACGTGTGCATTATTGAAAGGGAGAAAGGAGTAGCGCATGTCAAAGCGAAGTACACCGGACGAATCGGCCCAGCGATTCTCATAACATTCAATTTACGCAACGAATTCTGACGAACTCGATACGTCGCGCGTCTTTTATAAAATTCCGTACTTTTTCTCCGCTCGCCCCTCTCTATACGTGTCGATATCAGAGAAATATTCCGAAAATAAAATTTTACGAAGGTCTGAGTTTTTGTGTTCGATGACTTCCATCCGAGTTTTTTGCAGACCATCGTAAAGTCGACCATGTACCATTTATGAAAATTTAAATTATTTTCAAAATTATTAAATTTCGTTTAATTAAATTCTCACGACGGTATGACACCGCGTGAGTTTGAGCGCAACAAAGCCGTACTTAAGGTCCCGGGGAAATAATGATCAATTAAGTCACCAGCTTTAAAATAACGCTTTTGACAGCGAAAGCTCGTTGCGTTTCATGCAAGACTAAAAATTTTTTACCTTCCGTTGACGAGGCATGAAAAATTCAACGTGAGAATAAAATTTAACGCCTGATTTGAATTACAATAAATCGTTTCCATATCTGCGAAAACCGCCTTTGTAAGAAGTCTGGGGGAGTAATACCCAAGACAAATGGTTTATTCAATCTTCCTTTACCTTCAAAACACGTAGTAGCTTTTAATAAAATTTCTCAAAGTATAAAATCATTTGCATTATTTTGCGATAAAACTAGAGCAACTTTTGAAAGCTCACACTTCGGTATAAACATCGATAAATCGCTCGAAAAAAAAAAAAATTTCTTTATATAAATATATACCCTTCAAAAAGTAGGTCGCCTTCCGAGAGTGTGTCGCGTAGCTGCGTTAGGATCGTTCAATTCTTTCTTCGGTCGCGCAAATAATCTCCGATATTTTCACAGATAATTCAGAGCGCAGGCACGCATTCCCTCAATAGTGGCGCACAATAAAAGGGAATTCCCCTGTTATCCGTCTCACTACACCCACAGCCAACAGCTTGTATATCAACTCGCAATGCATCACCCGCGGACCCTAGGGCTCCAATCTCCTCCTCTCGAGGGGCTATCCGCGTAAAAATCAAATTTACCGATGGGCGCGGCAAACGAGCCTGCAATCTTCCCGCAGCGAGAAAAGAAAACAAGAGACCAGAGGGCACGTGGCGAGAAAAAAACAGCAGCCAAAAAATACTCGGCCGGGGGTGCGGCCCTCCAAGTACGTGACGCGCATGGGGACGGAGGCTCCGTTGCACCGGGCGATTGCGTACCTCCGTACGCGCAGCTCCGGCCATGGGGTCGTCGGGACGCCTCTCCCCCGAGTGCACGTTGCGCGCCCGTTGACCCCGTTACGGCCTGACCCATATTTCACGGGGTGGCCGCGGGGAAGGGGCGCGCGCGAGAGAGAGAGAGGCTTTTAGCCGGGCTCGCTCACCTTCGCTTCCCGAGTCGTATTTTTCTCCGCCTCGCGACGGCATAAATAATTCAAGCCCTCGAGACTTTGCGAGAATTACTCCGATGGGGTGCTCGACTTTCTCCCCTTTGCCGATGCGTAGATCCCAGCGCGAGCGAATTGGCCGACGTTGAGCGATCGACGAGCGCGGCGCTTGCAGCGAGCTGACACTGTTGTCTATTATGGTACACCCGGAGGTCTGCGTTGCACGTGACTATTTGGTCGAGTGCCATAGACGGTGATGGAGGTACGCGAACTTCTGCTTGGGAGTCAGCGGTTGGGTACCAGTTTTGCGGTTTAGGGATAGTGGAACTTTTACGGTAAACGCATGCTGATGAGCTCGAACATTTCTTTGTGCTTTCGGTGGATGTTTTCGCATTACCTTGATTTATCACTCGTGAGGAATCCTTTGTAATTGAATAGAGACTTTTAGCGGGATTAGGCGTCAGGGGGGAGATATAGAAAATGAAATATTGATGCGTTCAAGTGTGTTGCGCCGCTACGGCTGTTGAAGTCGTCGACAAAGAACACTAAAGCCGTAGTTTATGGGAGTAAATGGTGTACGTATCATCCAAATGAGCCAAATTCAGGTGCAGCTATAACTTTTATTATGATTACTTTATCGACCAATCGAATATTGCTTTTTGATGTTTATCGCCTATTTTATATTTTATTTTATGCTCTATCAGAACGCCAAACAGTTTTGAATATAAAAAAATTGTATACTGCAAATTTATATAGTATATATTTTATATTACTAAACTTTATACTAAAAAAAAATTTAAGTAGTCGAGCATTTTTAACTGCATTAACTATACAATACATGAAACTGCAACAGATAATTCTTCTGAGATTCACCTCAAAGCTCCTTAGTATAGTGCAATTTTTTGTAAAAAATCTTGCATATTCAAGCTAATGAATTTCAAAGAAGATTATAAAAGTTATCAGCTTATGTTAATTTTAAGACTTTAAGCGAATCGACAATTATACCTCCAGTTTCAAGTGAATGTTAAGGACGTGAACTAATCTGTTAGGTAGAGGCAGTGAAATTCGAAAAAAAAGTAAGCTCCCGATTTTTTTCATGTTCGTTTATATAAAATAGTCTACTTAAACAAATGTATTAAAAATTATAGTACGTAAAAACCGAAAGTAATTAGTAATGAAACTAAAGTATTGTTTTAACTTATTTGTCAATTGCATCACTTATTTTAAGCTGTTCAGTACAAAATTATACTGTCTGCATTGCAAAAACAGCTTGGCGAGAAAGTCAATAAAAATTTCATTAGTTTTAAAATCGCGGCTCGAAAATGAAGTTTGCTTACCACTTTTTTTTGTTTAACTTCGACTGCACACTTTCTTTCAGCGAAAAAGAAGTCATCAACCGAAGAAACGCTTCCAAAGTATAAGAGACTCTTAACGGATGAATTTCTTATGAGGTGGAGTTTTAATTAACGGCTTCAAATGGCTTAAAACGAAGTTTACGCGTGATAATTTCTCAGCGGAGTTCTTATTAAAATCAATCGAGCCCTTAACTTTTCCCTTACCGTGTTATAAAACAAATATCGCCACTTTGTTCGTTCACCCATCGTCTAACACCTTACGTAAAATTTTTCTTCAAACATTCATCAAACTTAAAAGTTTTAAATAATAAAAGCGATTAATTTAACGAGTCAATTTTAATTAAAATTAAGAACTTTTTAATAATCTTACTCATTGAATCAACCACATTTATTATTTGAACCACAATAAAAAACTGCTTTTCCAGCTCCCACGCATATTTTAATTTCCTTCTAATCTCTTCGCGATCTGTAACTGCAGAAACCAAATTAGCCGAGTGACATATCGATTGCACGCCCACTGCGGAGACAGGGTTTTTTGCTGAGTTGCGAACCCTTACGTTGGTCTGTTGGCATTAACTCGATTTCAAATTCCCGCACCAGCTACAAAAAAAAAAAAAAAAAAAAAAAACTGAAAACCGAAGACTGCTCGCTGCCAATGACGCACGCATACGCGAGCAGTCGCTGCAGCATCCGCGGTGAGTAGGCGTGTGTAGGTGTTAGGACTTGCCTAGGGTAGTCATTAATTGGGAGACCCTTCTCAGAGTGTCGCGTCACCGTCGGGGCAACAGTTTTAAATTTACGAACCACCCGTCGACTACGCACTTTGCGCACTATCACGGGGCAGCCTGCCGTAAGGATCCAAGGAAACTTTCATTTGCCGGGTATCATTCCTCCAGAGGCACCCGGGATTAGGTAATTCCGTGGAAAAACGGAATTAATGACGAGGGATGAGAGAGCAAAAGTCAGGTTTCTTCAGTGGAACATTTAAATGGTACTCCACAAGAAATGTATGTTTATTTTAAACATGAAAAAAAAATTATAATGTAATTTAAGAGTTTCGTATGTAAACTATATCAAAATACAAAAGAAAAAGGAAAAGAAGTTTTACGGTGTAATGTTACGGAGACTTTTTATCGAAATGAATAAAAGAAAGGCACTCAAAGTGCAGATTTCTTTTTTCTCTTAAAACAAGGACATGCAGGAAATTTTTGTTCTTTAATCGTAAATCAGACTTTGAAGATACGACGCGAGGCTTCGTATTTACTTCTTGTGGGTATTCTATTGCCTGCGTAAAGTCAGAAAGTACGTAAAAAGAGCCACGTAAATCAAGTATAGTGAAAAAGCATGTTTGTACACTTTTCACGATCTTAAAAATACGTTACAGCTTTTTTTTACACATGGACTAACTTGTTTTAAAACTACTACGATATTGACAACGATAGTGATATGTGCAACTGTAAAACAGAAAAAATTCCATAAAATCCATTTAAAACGATTTACACAAGGGATTTAATCTCTGTGTGTGTGTGTTTTTTTCAATCATAGATAAATTTTGATATTATACAAAACTTCTTCGTCGCCTAGCTTCGCAAACTTCAATAAGATTTAATAACAAGGTCTGATCCAAAATGAAGGGAAAATTCTTAAAAATAAGAAAAACTACAGACCATTAGCGGACGCAAGTTTACCGTAGCACTGTCCGGCCGAGAAGAAAAATGACGGGACGCAAGGAGTGTGCCTGCAATATCAGGAAAGTTCGTCGTTTATGAGAAAAGCAGTCGGTCTTTCTCGCGCCACTCGTCCAACACATTGTTCACACCCGCGACTCGAAGGTCCGCTGCGCTCAAAGAGTCATCTTGTGCGGCAGCACCCTCCTTTTGTTCCGTTCGCCTTCCTCAATTCGCCCTTGAGAAACTTTGAAATTTTTCGAGTGGCAATTGCGCCGCTCGAAGGTTCCCAGTGAAGGTCGTCGGCCTGATTGACGGGGGTATACGAGCGGCGTACGAAGAAGAGAAGAACGCGCTCATTTATATTGCTGTGCAGATGATGAGGACGCCGTGCCGTTCACCCCAATTTTCTTGGTCGTAACGACGACTCGCGATGGTCAGACACCGCTGTGATTGATACTAGACCACTTGGGATTCTTTTTCGTTAATAATAAAGCTAAGGGTTTATGAGTTATTTTCGCTTCAAGGGTTCGCTGCATAATTTACTATATTTTGGTAATGCTGTACCGCAATTAAAGATTTGGGGTAGTCGTAATTTAGCAGATTCTATTAGCTGTTATTTACAATCTGTTGATACTGACTTATTATTGCGTGGTATTAAGATTTTGTATAAAAACGAGAGTATCTAATATAATAATCATAAAATTTGTTTTCTTTACAGATTTGCAGATGCTTCATGAAATCATCCAAGAGAAATTGAATTGAAGGTAAGAAAAATATAATTTATTGTGAAGATTAAAAAAAAATGGTATTTGATTTTAATTAAGCTTATTTTTAAAAAGAAAGGACTGTAAAAAACTATTGAATTTACGGTAACTATCTAAATATTAAATAAGAATCGAAGAGACTTCATGATCTTCTGATGATTAGTTTATCCGCCGTTAAAAAAAAACGGAAAAGTTAACTTTAAGCCCAGTGCCGTCTGACCGTATCCGTTCCGCTTTTACTGAGGATCAGCGCAGGTAAATTGCCATCCGATTCCTCTCGTATTCTCTCTTCGGCAAAACCCGGTAAAGACAACGCGCTGCACATTCTGCGCTAGGAATTGGATCCCTGAGCCCCAGATAAATCCCTTCCACGGGCTTTCGTTGATGTTGCAGTCTTACGAGGTATATTCTGACGCACCGTGTAAAAAAAGCCGTTTGCCAAGTCAAAGGATACAGTGCTGCAGTCCCTGTACTTTTTGAGACGAATGCCAAAGAACGAAGGCTAGATTAGGGTCAAGGATTACCTAACCAATTACCTACTCGCTTTTACTTTGTCCCTTTGCACAGGTTAACCGATGCTCAAAAGGGTAGGTATCGCTGACATGCGAAAGCCTTCGGCGTTCACCAATCTATCTTCTATCAACGCTATAAATCGTCTGGAGCCTTTTCCTTGCCTCGCTTATCTGCCAGAGACTCCTCCAGCTTGATCTTTCAGTATACATTTAATGGCATCATTCGTTCGTTCGGAGCTTTATTTAATCAATTAAATAACGTTACTCTCTTCTCCACGAGCAAAAAATTATCCGTAATTTTACTGAGCTCTGTTTTAGCCAATTCGAAAGATGAACATTTCAAACTTCGCAAACTGTGAATCTAGGAAAAAACGTAATTTATTCCAATTGAATCGTTCCTACCTGTGCCAGTCAATTGCCCGCGAAACAGGGAGCGACGTTCTATTTCAATCACGGCGGTTCCCGCAGCGCAACATTTGCGCGCCCACGAGGGGAGAGAATTTTTTTTTGTCACCGTCGACGCACAGCACCCCTCGCACACGCGAATGCGTCCGCCGCAGAAGCGCCGCAGCGTCGCTCGGTCGAGCGCATGATCGCCCGGCAGGCCGGCCGAGGGTGAATTTTCTCGCGGCTGTCGCCCCGGCGATGTGGGTCACGGTAAAAAAGAAAGCGAACGCTAATGCGCCTGAGCCTGTCTAAATGGCGAGTTTTACGCAAGAGCGAGCCCGCTTTCGTAGCGGCGGATTTATTTCCAATGCGTCCGCGCGCGTGACCCCCACGTCGCTGGTCTACCGCGAGCTCAGCGCCAATGGATGCTCTTTAACTTCTAAGCTGGCTTACTTTGAGCATATGAGAAATGTTGAAGCCTCTTACTTCTGCGCTTTTATGCGCAAATAAATATCCAGGTTGCATTAGTCAATGAACGATTTCAATTAATTTTTATATATCTCGGTATTTTAAAATTGCCGTCGATCGTCGTACGCAATTAAGCACTAACATTTTTTTTACGCGAAAGTCATTGTAATTTTTATCTGATTGTTGGATCTTTGGCGAAGCTTTGTATATTTTAACAAGAAAAGCACTGTAAAAGCCTGGATTTTCACGTAAAATGACGTTGAAGCTCTCTGGATAACGTGTTTTCACATAATTTTTATGGGGAATTTCACTGTAATTTTTAAGAGAAAATTCAATTTACTCGCCTCGATTTTCAGTGCCACATACCTGTGGTATGTTATTGGATTCTTTTTATAATTAACTATAATGTAAGCACATTAACTACCGCAGTAAAACAAATTTGTATAAATGTTTTCATTAGACACAGAAGTTTTATCTTAAATAGATAAAGATAAATAAGAATAGCCACTGTTATTTTACAGACCATTGTAGGCGATTGCTTTAATCAGTGAAAGAAATGAAATTTAATTGCCGTGCTTACAACTTCATCGCGACATTATTTTTAGTCCATGCGAATTACGTGCAGCATCTAACTGCAGCTCGGTAATTCGTTGTACGAGAACGACGAGAAAGTCTCATTGGAATTAGAGAATCAGAAAAATCGTTTGTAAAGGAGGCGCAGTAATGAAACTCGAGGCACTGTGTTTAACTCGATCGCTAAAATACGCTGCCTTTAATCTTACATTCATAACCAGTCCCAGTTTCTCGCTGCAAAGTGCACCTCTTTCCTCGCGACGCTTTCTCCCGAGCACATAATTCACGTTTCGAGCCATTGTTTTTTCGCGCTCCTCCAAAGGCCCCCAGAGCTTTTCCACTTCTTTCCTCCGGGCTCGCCATGCAATTACGAGACCCCATTACCTTTTTCTCCCGGGCGCTTCGCCTCCAGAAAAAAGCTCACGCCTAGTGTAATCGGCCGAGAAACCTTACTGAGAGTGCAAATTATCCGAATTATTCTGGAGGGGACAAGGGAGATTAATTGCTCGAATGTAAATGAAATATTACCGTTGCCGTTATTGTGCCGGGAGATAAATCGTGTTCGCTCGGTCGGTGCAGGTGTAAAAGTATGGGTACACCGCTTCCTGCTGCTCTCGTTGCAATTCATAAAATTCTCGCCGGATATCGTTACTCAACGGTATTTACATTCCGATGGAGAAAAGCTTCTCGCTTGTGAGAAGGTGACAATTTCATGAATATTAACGTTCATAATGAGGCTTTGAATTGTTTAATTTAATTAAAAAATACCACCGCGCGATTTATTGATTTAATTTTGGAAATGTCATAAAATTAACATTTAGATTCTAACGAAGCTTTCCTAATTATTTTAGATTTACCGCAATTGAGGTCACTTCTAATGTTTCATAAATATATTAGTGTGTCAATAAGTATATTAAATAATTTCATGACTTGAAGAAGTGGAAATAGTTTAATAGTTTAATAGTCTTGAAATAAATATAAAAATTTACATTGCAGAAATTATTCTTTTGCCAATTTCACCATTATTCGACTTGGAGATGATCAAAAGGAATGAGTTCATGTAAAGAGATTTAATTCCCGTTAATAAATAAATAAATAGCTAAAAATAAAAGTGTATCTATATGGCTTCAAGAAGCTCGGTTTATGGTATTTTCTTAATTTAATTAAATATCGTTCCTCGGAGGTTACAGCCTTGCGCTGTATTATTCTTACCTAAATGATCAACTCAATGAATGAAAACTCAATGAGTATTTTTGCATGCATTAAGCTCTTTTACGTATATTGATTAAATCAATTAAAGAATAAATACGTGGATAAAAATTTAATTAAAATCAATAAAAACTTTTCGTGAAAGTAATTTACATTTGTAAAAGCAATTAAGACATTCGGCTTCGTCGCAAGTTCATCCATCGCCTCTTGACCTCGCGCCAAATAATGTGACTCTTACCGCGTTGGTTAAGGCTCGGGCCTCCCCCACGCCCTTCAAGGGTTCGCGGTAAATATTGTCAAAAGGTACGAGTATCAACAAATGCGCGCCTATCGGCCACTCATATTCCCAGCGGCCGTGAACTATATTTTTTCCCGATCTCAGTGCGTGGGCGGGGGGCCGCTGATGATCGGTATGCTCTCAATTCACATTCGTGCTAAGGCCGAGGCTCGTCCCGCCGGACGCGTCGTTTACTTTGGTCGTTTTCAGAAGAGACTCGAACTGATACTTTTTGTAAGCAAACCATGCTAATGTTCCCGCGGCACGAAGCGGACCCTATATAAGTGCCGTTTATATCGAAGGTTCCCAATATCGAGTCTAGTGTCGTGTTCCTTTTGTTTTTTACGAGTCGCGGCATTGACGATCTGATAATTTAAGATTGATTGATAGTAGCTCTGTAGTAGCTTAATATGAACGATGAAATGCTTCGCTTACTCTTGCCTTCGTTGTTTTATACAAGATAGTTTATATTTTGCCATTTTTTTGCTATTCTACATATCCGCGAGAAGCCAAAAAGTTTTTATTGGAAAATTAACTGCTTCTAAAATCCTGAATTAATGAAGATACGCGCAATTAGTTCGAAAACTACACGGAGGATAAGTTTGAATCAGCTCCCAGGCGTCCGAACTTTCTTCCCGCTGTTAAAAAGATAATTCTAGTAATTTTTCCATCGCATCGTTCATGAAAAATTCATCGACTCGGAGATCGACTTTCCGTTGACTCTCTCTCTCTGAAAAAATCGCGTTCCGTAGTAAAAGTCGAGTGTGCACGAACAGCGAATTGTTGGCCGGTCAACCACCAAATTACGGAGCGCGTCTCGGGGATGAACCAATTAGCCGGCGGCAAAATTTATTCGCTAAGTTTTTCGACTCGTCGAACGCATGGAACGCATGGAACGCGCAAAGAGTGAACACTGGGAGCACTGCGTACGAAACTTCTCGCATACTTGCGCAAAGAGCGCAGGAATGCTAATTACAGCAGACAATCGTCACGCGAAGAAGGAGTCGATCGTCAAGTAGAATTTAATGAATTTTCAAATTTTAATTAGAGGGTCTTATGGCGGTAATTACTGCGATTTAAATTTATTATTATTAAGTGCTCGCATTATATTAGTTATTATTAGGTGTTTATTACTATTGAATTAATGATGCATGAAAATGTTGTTGCTGCGATACTTTAAAAATGAAAAAAGATGCGAATGACGCGAATTTAAAAGAATAAAAAAAATAATCTTCAGGGAGGTAAAACGTGCGGTGTATATTTTCGCTACATTATTCAATCGAAAGAGGATGTCAATGCACACTAGCCCTGAAGAGTCGATAAACTTGTAGCACGTCGAATCGAGTGCTCTCCAGGCAGTCGTTAAAACCACTTCAGGGAAATACAAAGAAGAACCGATCGCACGAAGAAAGGAGACATAGATAAAAGAAAAATGATAAAATAAACCGAGGCTGTAGGGAAATTGCTTAAAGAGAAGGAAATTATACTCGTAAATCGAAAGTAATATTCCATATATATAAATCTTAGACTACTTTAAATAGGACCCGGGAGGGATAGAAAGAGGAAGTGAAGCATCGAGTAAGGAAAACTTGTTCGAGTAATACCGTGAACCTTTGATTGGCCACTCGATGGTCACTCCATGTTTACTCTCTACCGCTGGACTATACCATATATATCGCTCCACTTTCGAGTTCGACGTTCTAAGGACCTCTTCGCATGCTACTCGTATGTCGAGGGGAAGCCCCGGCCCATTCGAGAGTTATGCAAATTATCACGCCGCGGTTAAAATGCTCATTCGATGCTTCTATTATGCACTCATTACAAGTTGATTATACTGTTCATTTTTATTGCAGTTGTCCGTCGTACTTTATATTTTTTTAAACGTAAGTTTCTTTGCTTTCATTTGATAGGTAGAATAGAGAAGTTTGAAATGTTTCTCTTCGATAATTGGCACATGATGTTTTTTTTATTGTTCCGGTATATTATGCAGGGGAAAGGCCAGATGTCAAATTTCAAATGGAACGTCGAGGTTGTCGTTGTACGACGAACAAAGTGTAAAAATTTCCAGCACGCAAGGTTGAAAGTTTGAGCGGCGATTTTTAAAATGACATTTTTACTGTCAGACCTTGATAATTCAGTCAGTAAAATAAGAGATTGTCGTTTTAATGCCTCCGAAGTTAAAAGTTTTTTTAATAAAACATTCGCCGTTTTTTATTAGAAACATTTATTAGAAATATTTCCGTACGTGTGGTCTCTATAATATGTTCTTTATATACAGTCTATACTTTCTTGTTTATACGTGTCTATTTCTGGGTTTGCTTACAACATTCGTCCGAAGTTATTTAATTATGCACTTTCCTGGCAATACCAAGATTACTGCTAATTAAGAAATTTCACGTGATTCGCATATATTGTGCTACTTCATTGTAGCCTCGTAACTTGTGCAAGTTTTATTACATACCCTTTCCGCGTGACTTCTCTTCCATGCTTTATACAATTTCGAAATTGTTATGCTCCAAACGGCCTCTAGCCAATTTTATGAATAGCTCTGCGGGCATTGATATTCCATTGTCGTACAAATAATGCCATATAAATAGAATAAAACTAGAATCCTCAAAAACGAAATAAATTAATAGAAATTGGTGGATCGAAACCGTAACTCAAATGACATCAGACTACATACTGATTTGTCACCGAGAGTCATGAATAGTAAATAATACGGCATTGCCTCGTGACGCCTATATTTATATGCTTGCCTTTGCTTTTCATTAGCTTGACACTGTCCCAGGCTTTATATCTATAATGCAGTACGCGAGACCACCCATCTCACACCTCACATACAGCTGACTCGTTTTTTTCAATAAACCACCGTCTTTCACGTTTCATCCCTCCCGCAAGACCTTCTGGTCGACAACCCCGAGTAATTCAACCAACGGCCGATCGATTCTCAGCGCCGAAAAGCTCGAAGCTATACAATGCTTGGGGCTTTACTCTCCTAACTTCAAGTTATACTTCACGAGACGAGAAGAAGTTTTTCTTTGAACTTCGTTCAGTCGATTCGCCTTTTGTTATTACCTATAGGCTATAATTCACGCTTCATATACTCTTTTGTTACTCAAGTGATAAGGATTACTATATCCTCAGTTTACTTCGGTACTTATACCACGAATCTACTAGAGAAGATTTTAACGATTTTCGCAGAAGATTAGAAATCGCAAAACGAGAAAATATGAATATCTTATAAAGTTACCGGTAACGATTATTATTTCATTTTATTTTATGCTCATAAAGTGAAATCTTAAAAAATATTATTCAATTTTTGTAAAAAAAAACTACATATAACGTTCATCGCGTTATTAAAAAATTATTTACAATTTCGTCTAACCATTGTAAAAGTTGAGAATCATCGACTGTAACCCCTTAAATTAGCCGAGGATTCGAGCCCACAATTCAGTCCTAAAATGAAAGTTTTTGCCTACCTCAACGACGAGCATAGCATAAGTCCACCAGTAGTTTGATGCGCGTACCCCCCATACGGCTCAATTAAATATTTACGCTGTCGTGAGCGCCTCGCCTAATTTAACTGGCGTTCGGGCTAATACTCTCGCGCCGCGGCGTCGCGCGCCATCCGGTGCCTGTCGTGCGTCGACATGTGCGCCCCTTTCAATTACATTCCCGAGGGAAAGTGTATAACGCGCGCAACCTCGGCACGCAATTAGAATGACGCTATCGGCTCAATTACGCATATATTGATCAAGCAGCCCGCTGCTTCTTTTTCGCGGTCCTATAATGAGGCAATTGCTGTTCGACTCTTGCTTCTCCGTCTTTTTCGTCTTTTTTTTGGAGCAGCGTCTTTTTCGTCTTTTTTTGGAGCAGATGGCAAGCGCGATTATAATTCGACTGGATCAACTGCCGATCGAGCTTTTTTGTCGCGCCGAGGGATTAGCGCGCGCGTGACTCGTTTGACGAGAGGCGGAGGCGTGCTTTTGTCAGAACGATTTGAGCTTACAGCAGTTGGAGCTTTCGCTGTTTCACGCGAGTGAGTATTACTGGTCGTTGACTCGCATCAAGTTATTAAACATTGGATTTCAGTTTAAATTTTTTTCTACATTTGTATAGAGATGCCCGTGCGTCATACAAATTAATCCTCAGAGTCACGTGAAATAATTACTTTAGTAGTTTGACCTAAATAGTGGTAATACTTGAGGATTGTTTAAACTAACAAACCTCTTGTTCTGCGTGAAGGAATTACTTGATTGTACTTACCTTTTAAAAGAGAACGAACAAAGTTTTAATATGGAATGAAAAATACACAAAAACAAATTTTTTTTTATTCGAAAAAAATGTTGTAACATTTTTACCAAAAAAAAAAAAAAAAAAAAAAATAGCCATACCAAGAGCCGAGAGAAAGTCAAGTATAAGAGGAAGCAAGATAGTCCGTAGCAACGGATACACGAGTTCACGCATTTCCAGGTGCTGCATTAACATTGATGTTAGTAATATGAACGTGTTATTCCAAGTTTGCTCTTTCCCTTTCATTCGGAAGATAGTCCTAGAGAGCCGTTGCCGGGCCAATTTCGCAGGTGCCGGCCAAGTAGACGTAATAATGGAACGATCCCATCCGCATCCACTTCGGACCACCCTCGGTGTCTACGAGACTCTGATGGAGTTCACTAGGACAGGATCGTTTATATGACGAGAAAATCCTGCCGATTGAAAGAGATAAAAACAAATAAGTGCTTCGTTTCACTGAGTGAAGCTTCTTTTTTATTGTCAATTTTTTTTTTGACGTAGTCACCCGCAGCATAATTTTCAGAATTATTTATTTATTGAAATCCATTTTAATAATTTATCTTACGTAAAAACTTACTAATACATTTAGAAAGAAATGTATTGTAAGGGAATAAGGATAGAAAGCACAAACAAAAGATGTAAATTATGTACAAAAAACAAAATAAAATGATAAAGCCGCTAAACAATGCTGCGCTGATTACTAAGCAAAAAATAAAAACGTAAATATTTCCTGATCTTTGCAGGCATTTACATCAACGAAGGTAAAAAAATAAAAAGTGATTGTGTCGATTTGACCTAGAAACTTCAACACGTATAACAAAATCATCCAATTTTATATTCTACGAAAACTAAACTAATTTAAATGAAGTTTACTACTAATTCATATAAATTAAAATTTCAGCCAATAGCATTCGTTTTTCAGTTAAGAATCACTTACCTATATTAATATTATTTACAACTTTTTTAAAAAAAATTTTATTTCAAAATAAAGTTTTATATACAGTTGCGCATAAAATACCACCTACAATATTAATAAATTTTAAACCTTATTTACGTTCGGAAAATCATATAAATATTAATGGATCAATTATTATCCCTCTATAAAACGGAAAGTGCATAAATTCTGCGAAGCGTTATAAACACTTAATGCTAGCGATTTATCACGTTTCGCACAATGGCGACAGTCAGGTCAAAAGGTCCAACAAGGTCCAACGGAAGAGTAACATAAGCATTTAAGATAAACTTCCATCTCGTCATTCGCGCATACGCAAGCAATCCCTGCCAAATGCCGCAGCGTGCACAGGCCTTATCTGAAAATAAAAAAATATCGCCACTCCGCAGCCCAGTTCCAGTCGCACATAATTCGACGGAAAAAAACCGCAGCGATTTCGCGTAGTCGACAGGTCATAAAAAACCGAAAAGAGCAAAGCCTCTACACTGAGAGAATTTTCTCGCAAAAATTATGGCAAAACCCCCCGTAAAAACTACGCGAAAAAACGTAATCGAGGATTGAATTGCAAGCACTAGATTTTTACCTAAATATCCGACCTTAAGCGAAGTTTTGTTATTTTTTACACGAAAAGTGCTGTAACTCTTACGAAGAGCGCCACCAGAAAAGCTCTGTAAAAATTACGCGGATTTTCTTGTAAAAATACAGTGCAGCTTCCGCAAAAGTTACTGAGCTTTACTTGTAAAAATTACAAAACTAAAAATAGGGATTTCCGTGTAAAAGTTTCCAGTGCTTACAAACCATCTCACGATTACGTTTTTTCACGTAATTTTGATAGGGATCAGCTTCACCGTCATTTTTACGAGAAAATTCTTTTATAGTGTAAACTTCCCCAGCTATAGCTGGCTCGCGTCTATAGGCCCGCAAAGTGCGCGCAGCGGCATCGGAGAGGAAAACGACTGGTCCGCTTTATCGGGCGTTAAGCAGAACATGTTGCATGCAGGGCTTTTACGAGTGCGCGCGGGCGTCAGACCATCGCGACGGAGGGTAGGGGGTAGCGCGCAAGCACAGTAACCCGGCGCCGGCTGGCCGCGCGAGAGCCACGACCGTGACCCTGAAATCGCGCGTCGGCAAGTGCAAGGTCGATGTATCGAGCAGCCTGCCAACTGTTTGCGCGTTCGGCTGCCCACGCCTCGATCCTCCTCCCGTCGTCCCTCTCCACCCCTCGAAAGCTCGAGCTTTCCCCGTTAGCCGCGCGCGCGAGCCTTTTTCCGGGGATTTTCTTCAGCGAGAAAATTAGAAATTTCAGCGGGTCACTACTTATTGACGCCACTGTTAATTGGATGCTGTGAGAGTGTCCGTCCGTCGGCTATTGGAACGGCGGCGGTCGGCGAATTGGATTGGGCTGGATTCGCGGAGTTGGCGGAGGTACTGCTGGAAGCCATTGACGTAACGCGCTTGGAGACTAAAATTGGTGGGATTGTGTTTTTTTAATGAATTCGGCTATTTTTTGCCGGGAGCACTATTTATTCATTGACGATCCGGCGGTGGGTTAGTAAATGCGCTACGGACGTTAGTAAAAAAAAAAAAAAAAAAATCAATAGATTTTTTTTAGAAAATATTTAATGTATGCTTTACATATAGGTGAATATTTTATAAATAATTGTCTTTATGCTAGAGACAGAAACCAAATGGAAAATAAGTGACACTTTAATTTTTTTTAGTCCACTAAACCGCGAATTATTTGATAAATCTTTTTTATAGTTTGCAAGTAATTAAAGTTTTAGTGTTAGGCTAGTAGGCTCCAGTCGACAAAATCGTAATACACTTGTTCATTATTTTCGGTCAAAGAATTATTCTCCGAAGTAAGTTTGAGGAAAATCGAGAACCCGCATGGTGTGACTTTACTTTTCTTTTTCTTTTTAATCTCACTTTCGTGTCCTCTCATCCTTGTCGATATTTGAGATTTGGTAAAATGAAATTCTCAGCAGCATACAGCTGCATTTTGCCTCGGGCTGTTGATAAGTCACGCAAACCGTATAAGGTATATATAGTACTACCCTAAGGGATTATAATATCCGGCGATTGTTTTCTGGGCAGCTTGCAATTTTCTCGAACTTATCCTTTTTCCGTACAGTAAGTCTCTTTCCGATTCTTTTCGATTCTTCTTTTGTATGTTTCTTTCGGATCTTTTCCGGGCGTAAACACTATTTCATGGTGGTTTTCATCTTTCGATTTATATTTAACTTTGTAAAGGAAAATACATTCGAGTTGATTAAATTGGATCGAGCTGAATGTAAAGAAGAATTATTATTTTTGAGATAACATTTTGTATGAATCGACGTAAGCCTAATTTATTCGCCCGCATAATTATTTTACATAAACATTATATTTTAAAGGTAGAAACTGACTTAAATTAAAATAGCAGAAAACAAATTGCAGATAAACTCTGATGTAAATTAGTTTCAAAGATTCTTATTTTAGAAGAACGATGTAGAGTAATGTAAGATGACTCAAACAAAATTGAAAAAAATCAAGTAGATCATTCCTAGAAGAAAAAGATTTTATTTGCCTTATTGCGAGTCGAGTCACGCCAAGGCAGCGAGCCAAGCTACTTACGTAAGTAAGACAAAAAATTTCTTCCGAAGCATCGATTTGACCTTATCCTCGCATGACTTTTCACCTCCGTTCGAAGAAATATTTTTCTATTTTTACTTTTATACAGAAATTTAGTTTGATAAATTTAGATTTAAGGTCTACGTACAGTACAGTTGCGTATATCGGTAAAGCTATTCATGCACTAAAAAAAGAAGTTTCCTTTAATTCTATTTATTTAGCAAAGTGAAAGTTTCAAAATTAAGGAGTTTGTTTTATTATACGCTATCTTTTACTACTAACACTAACCAACGTATAAGTTTTGTTTAATTTTATACGATCCCGCCAGACACGCCATATATGACAGCTTTAATTGCGAGCTTTGGTCATCCTATTTTTAGTACAGTGCTCAAGCAATTTTTATATTCTCAATAAGCTCGAGATATCATTTTTTTTTATCGAATTAATAACGTATTTCGTGTAATTTACGAAGCATCATCGTTTGTGGAACTCATTAATTTTATGAGTTTGACCCATCAACGTTTCCCTCCAATAAGGTATTTTCCCATTTTCCAAGAAACCTTTAACAAGTTACAGTTATACTACGACTTGTTTTTTCCTCAGAGATGTCACTGACCTCATAAAGCTCGCGACAGCTCCCTCATTTTTTATAGAGAGCTCCTCACTCTCTTGTAGCCCAAAGTAGACGATCCATTCGTACTCCTTGAAAATAACCCCATGAAAAAAATGCCCGTAGGTTATATAATATATCGCGTCCCGGAAGAAATTCGCGCGCCACTGCAAGCAGTCAAATTGTTGGAGCCATGAAGGCTTTAATCGCAAAAAAGGAAGGAGGATCAATAGTTGTCTGCTTGAGGAGGTATTACACCCGATGCCCACTGCCGACTGTGTATAAGTCTCTTTGGCGAAAATACTTACAGCAGCCGAGGCGATGAGCGAGGTTCAAGGTCGACGCCGCTTCGCAGTTGCCAGGCGTCACCGCGTCTTCCACGAGCCGGTTTACGATCTTTTCCCACTTCTTCGTTATATATTTTCCGCACTGCTTGGCGCTCCTCCGTGCCCTCGCGACTATATATATACAGTTTTTCGGTATTTTTCGACTGCCGACGCGAACCTTGTGTCGTCTTCTTTCGGCAAGGTCCGAATCGGGCTCCGCCGAGTGCAATCGATTTATTCAAACGGAAAGACTTTTTTTTTTATTTCTACCAGATTGAATTTAATGTTCGGTGGAGGGGCGATTCTGCGGTGCGTTATTTTGCAGAGTGTATTTTGTTACGCTCAAGGTTTATGGGAATTCAATAATTTTGATGCTTTTTATGATTGCGATAGCGCCATTCAAAGATAAGTTGGCCACTTCGGCGTATCATTCACGAGAACTATTTCATGAACGAAACAATGAACATTTTTTTTTATATTCATGCACTAAATTAATGATTGTATATAGGTAATTACTAATTAAATGATATTTTACGAGTTCATAAATATTCGTTTCCCTTTATTTCTATTTTATGAGATTTGGGAGTTTATGTGCGGCCGGTCGTATAATAGTATAGCGCATATAACACATCATCTACTTAATTAGCCATTCGCTTTTTTAAAGGGTTAACATTTTTCAAATCTTATAATGACTAAAAACGTCGAAATATTCTACTGCAAAAAAACGATGCATTTAATGGGATGTCCTTTTAGTTTTTAAATAAAACTGAAACGACCAGTCCTATCCAGTAACGCCGGTGTCTATACCTCGAGCAATGCCAAGATCAGTCGTTGCTCGTGGCGCGAACCTGCGTCCTTGCCCGCGACCCGAAAGTATATAATGGCTTTTTCTTCAGGCGGAACTCTCTTTCTCTCTTCCTCTCGGACGACTCCAGTCATCTCGGTGCAAGTTTATTAGAGCTGCGAAACTCGCGATTAAGAGAAATTTTCAAACTGCTTTGCCGCCTGTTCTCCGGCTCTTGGCTCAAATCGGCCGCGACAAATTCTATTTAGTCAGCCAGCTATAGCACCGACAATTCAATCTCTCAATTATCCCGCTCGGGACTTGAAAATAGAAATTAACAAAAAGTAATTGGGAACTTTCTCGACTTCATTTTCGATAGAAATAAATATGCAGTTCGGCGATTACTGACTGCGCAACTGTTATCCTCCTCCCGACCTCTTGGAATAAATAAATTTTATGAATAAATCGATAAATTCAATTTATTTCGAAAGTATAATAAATTTTTAATGACGAACGCAACGTTTAACGTTCGTTTTACAGCGTTCTCCTCTCAAATTCCTTAAGAAATTAAACAAAGAAATTATGCGAGTACCGCGGCACTTAAAAAACTCGTAAAAACTAATTCGCACCGGAAAAAAGGGAAAAATTATAAGACTAAAAGAAAAAAACGCGGTATTATTATCCGCAACGTAAGTAATCAATTACCCAACCGCCAGGTCGGAAAACAACCCTAACTCGAAAGTTAACGCGTCGTTATCAGTGAACGTCAACGCGTCGTAATTAATTGCGCAAATTACACGCGCAGAGGCGACACTCGCGGAGCGAATAAATTCACCCTCGAGGCCGCGCGCGACTGCAGCATCGCATATAAACCACGCGGCGCCGGCGTCGCGGGTGAGGGGCACGACAAAACAGCCAAAAGACACACTGGCCATGTGGCGCATCGAAGCACCATTCATAAAAGTCAGAGCAGCGTCGAACGACGGTGGGTGGAGCCCATTGTCGCGAGGAGGAACCGGCCAGCATATATATCTATATATAGCGCGTCATCCCTCCGGACAGTCAACGACTCCGGGGGTGGAGTGTACAATGCAGTTCCGCGATATCATCGTCGTTCTCTCGTCCAATGTGTCTTATAATAGCAGCGCGGCTGCGAACACGCGTCGTGAATGCGGGACCATTTGTTTTGAATTCGGAGTGTGTGTACCTGCTTTCATGGATGTCGGTCCACGTCTGCGTGAGATTGCAGTGACCAGGCGTATCTGCCGGCCCGCTTTCATCTTTCAATGTCACGGACTGCGCGTTTAATAATACTTCGCGGGAGCCGCGACTCTGCTTTTTTAACTTCTCGCGTGCAATTGCTCTCTCTTTTCTTTTTTATTTTGATTATTAAGTAATATATGAAATGAGGAATATAAGAGTTCGCTGGCTTTTACGGGCGCACCTATAGTCTTTCACCGGAACTGTGCACTCGAGCTACTGTTTTGATAAAATTTAAATTTTAGTCCGCGGAAAAGTTTTTGTTTAATGCCGGCTTCATGTATAATAGCGTGCGAGGTATTTTTCCGCGCGCGGTCAAGTCTTTAACGTTTAATGAAAAGTGCTATAATTTACTCTTAAAAGTTTTTCACTTGTTGCAATTTGAATAATTCCCGGGAAGTTTCAAATTAAAAAACTCATAAACACAGTAAAAAAGTCGCATTATACTTCCTTTTGTTTGAAAATGGAATTGCGTAATTTGCCTAGAATTCATGACTTCTGATTTTTCTATGAGTTTTCCTGCTGACCTGGAATTAATTAAATTAAGTTCTGTTCATTCGGTCTGACCATAAACGGACATTTCTACTTGACTCATGAAATTCTCAGAATATATTAAAATTTAAAAAAAAGGCATTTGTTTATTACTTTTGAATACCAAGATCTTCGAGCGTTTCGAAAAAAATCAGGAACTAGAATTAATTAAATTAAGTTCTATT
Organism: Sycophila texana; assembly: GCA_035582955.1. Taxonomy (NCBI): domain Eukaryota; kingdom Metazoa; phylum Arthropoda; class Insecta; order Hymenoptera; family Eurytomidae; genus Sycophila; species Sycophila texana. The sequence continues at coordinate 508,777 of JAWWEN010000038.1, forward strand.
CATTCCGTCTGACCATAAACGGTCATTTCCACTTGATTTCTTGAAATTCACAAGATATTTCAAAATTTAAAAAAAGCATTTGTTTATTATTTTTGAATACCAAGATCTTCGAGCGTTTCGAAAAAAAAAAACACGAACTAGAATTAATTAAATTAAGATCTATTCATTCCGTCTGACCATAAACGGCCATTTCCACTTGATTTCCTGAAATTCTCAAGATATTTCAAAATTTAAAAAAAAGGCACTTGTTTGTTGTTATCTTTCAATACCAAGATCTTCAACCTTCAAGAAAAAAAGGAACGGCTTGAAAAATTAAACAAAAAAAAGCACTGTCGTAAGGTCACGGAGTGTCCTTACAATAAGCACTTGTACGCGTTGTTAATAATGTTTTAAGCGTAAAATTCGCAAACAGTGCATGCTCTATTCGTTTCACGGAGTAACGAGTGCGTGTACACAAGAGCAGTGAAAACAGCTACCGCGTACGAGGTTGGCGTATGTGCGAGAGAATGCCGAAGAAACTTTTACCTTTTAGCGAGTGTGCGCGAGAAATGCTGAGGTCATGCGGCAAAGGTTACTCATGCCTGCGGCGTTGTGTCGCATCGTCTCGCCTACGCTCTTGCCTCTTCTTGTTTCTTTCATGGACACAAAAAAAAAAAAATAATTTTTCGCTCTCACTTCATTGCTGCTCGACTAAGTTAATTTTTTTCACACGGGAAGATAATTAAAATATTAAATTAAATTAAATTAAATTAAATTGTGCTTTGCATTAAAACGTAATTTTATTGAACGTGCGTGCAGTGCACCTACGATTTCCAGATTCTCAGAATTGAAACAGCAACGAGTGCAAGCTCACATAAAATGCAAATTAAAATACAAAATTAAATTAGACGATAATTTTTTTTTCAAGATAATTATGTTAAATAATAAATATTATAAAGAGTATCAAAAAAGGGACTATCGGAAAAGAAAGTTAATTTAATGTGGACAATGAAAGACGACCCAATTTATGACCTTGTATAGAATTCATGGGAAATCAGAAGCACGAGTATCGCAGGAAAAAAAGCAAGCAGATGTTGGGAGATCGATAGTTTCAAATCGATATGCATTATTCAGAGTTCACTTTGCGGTCGGCGTTAGAAAAACTTGCTGTGGGAACGAAAAAATTTTAAACTCCGCAAGATCAAAACGGCGGCTCTTATGAACAAGCTTGGAGCTGCCGCGCTCGATCCACCCCTTTTCCTGCCTCTCCTCTCCCCTCGGCGAGCCGAAGTTCCGCGCGAGAGCGGAAACTTGTAGGAGGGTTGCTAGTTTTTTGTCTCGAAGTTTTTTCTTTTACGACAAAACAGTTATGTTAATTAACTGGGATAAAACATGTTTTTATGAAAAATTTAGCCGGCTTGTCGGGATACTCTCGATGCATAATTTATAAAGCGACTGCCAATGCTTTTTCTTCAAGAAAATAAAATGTTATTTTTAAAATTAACAGAGAAAGTAATATCAAAATCCATCATTCAATAGAACTTCATCATTCAATTTTTTTTTCTATTACATTATTACATTAGTTGAATGAAATAGTTTTTTTCTGCACATTTTTTTTATTTAAAAATATTTTATGTAATGTACCAGTTAAGGTTGTACGTCAACTATGTACCTACTTTGTAGAAGTACGTATCTGTGATATTGTTGACGTATGAAAAAGTTTTTTATAAAATAATTGCTCTACATTATTTTATTCAAATTAATTTCCACAGTACTCCACCGTTTCCAGAAATGGAACAAATCGGAAAAAGCAGTACCTACTGAAGTTACGAATTTAATTATATCTTTCGATGATTTTGTATTATTTATCTTATCCTTTGAATTAAAAAGTTTTAATGAATAAAGTTTTAAATTTGCAAAGAACATAATTTTAAATTAAATACATAATTGGCTGCAGCGTATAAGTTTAAATCATTCTAATGAAAACACTAAATCGGCCCCTAACATAAAAATATTTCATTCTCCGTTGGATCTCTGTCCACACTTTCTTATGGTTCGCATAAAAAAAGTGAAACTACTTCATATCCAAGTTAACTTTTTAAAAAAATTCAATTTTATAGAAATCGCGGCCATAAAAAAAAAGAAGTTTTTCTCATAACAGAAATATTTACTTTTCTGAAAGCTCCATAAAGGGAACTTCAACTGCGTCTTCCATTGTGTCGGCACTTTCCAACTATATCTTAAAATGCCGTGCGGACGCTACAGAATTCCAGGGAATCTCTTTTTGCGGTCGATCCTTTGGCGGCAGGAAAATATTGGAATCATCTCACACGACACTTGTAGGTGTGCAAGTCTAGCCCACGGTATAAGACGTGCTTAAAATTCCGCGCAGCCTTTGAGGGTCGCCTGCGCTGACTTTGTGATGGAATTGGCTCAGTAGCAGCTGGAAACATCTCAGCGAAACTGTAAAGTATTTCATGATTTTACGAGCGCCACGTTCTCCAGGCAAGAGAAAGCGTCCGTGCGAATACTGACTCAAACCACTTGCCATGCTGAATTCCACTTTGTGGCTTTGCGGCGATGCATTCAGTGAATTTTCATTTAGTTGCTTAATTCTTACGCGAATGTTACTTCAAAAGTCGATAAACTTTCAAGAAGTTTTGTGTAAAATTTCTATTAAATATTCGTGGTTTACAAAGCGCATAAAGTTTGCTTACTTTTAGTATTTTTCGATCAAGCGCGCACTTCTTGCAAAAGGTTATTTCTGCAAGTTACTTTCTTAAAAACAATAAAAAACAAAATACAGCTATTATTCGATAAATTATATTACTAGAAGAAATAATTATTACAATGAATCTTTCATAAAAGAATTTGCAGTTATAGTAATCAAAAGGGCTTAAAAATCTGCAGATAAATGAAAGCGTCTAAGTCGATTAAAAAAAAGAAACGAATTTTTTTTCGTCAACAAAGCAGTCACGAAGATTGCGGGGGTTCATTATCAAGTCCACCCACAGCCGATCGACGCAGTAGCCGAGTGACCTTTGATTCCGTCTTGATTGCGCTTTCGCAGTAATTTCGCATTTCCTCTGGACAAAAACAAATCGAGACCACTTGAAATGTGATGTAACTCAGAAGCGAGCTCGACTCGCGATCCATCACAATTTTGTTGCGGGGGGACGCTGGAGAGTCGAAAGGATTAACGAGGAGGGAGAAAAGGGGGGATTGTCGCACGTGGCTTGTACGTATCGAGGCGTGGCGTTGTCCGGATAAATCGGATTTGCTCGATCGAAGACGACAGAACGCTGGAGTGGCAACTTGATGAATGGCGTGGGTATAATAGTCGGCCGACCTTGGCGTGTGTACCGCGAACCGCCGGTACGCTCGTAATTATTGACACGCGAATTCGTTCCTATGGAATATGTACGCGGTTGCACTGCTAATACTCTCGTGGCATTCAATCTTCACTCGATATTGTAACGATATAGTTATATAAGATTCAACGGAAATCGCTATTATATTGCAGTTATTTTTACTACGTGTGTTCAGTGAATTCTCCACAGACTGTAAATCTGCAAAATTTTTACTAAACTGTTTAGTAATTTTTAGTTATAAATATTCTGCAAAATTTCACGGTTAATATATATATATAAATAATCGTACCAAAGTATCGTAATAGCTAGTAAAATTTATTGAATTTTTTTACTAAAATATTTTTAGTGTATTATTGCCACTAAATGGAAAATCGATTGGAGAAGATATTCACGTGAAGATTCTCTTCAACTATCTTTCGATTTAATTATTACCTTTCCTTACCAATTTCACCGCTATCTTATGAATTTTATTAAGAAGAATTTAAATTTATATTTATGGTGTGCGCGGTAGTATATATATATGTACTAGTTTAAATTTTATGAATACAGAATACGACCGATGTTACATTGCAGTTGGATACCATTCATAGTTTAATTTATGTATAGGTAGCATAAATTCCTGGAACGTCTCTCATAATTATCTCCCTGGAATTTAAACAACTCACAAAGTTTCAAATACCTCCCTGATGAACAAGATGCTGGATCTTCGGAAAATGCATGCACAGCACTGCTTACTGCTTATATAGGCAGGGGCATGTTGCGGAAGAACGTGCATGCGCATACATAATGGGGCGGAGCTTTTAGTCTCTTTAGGGGTGGATTATATTCAGCGCCGTTTTCAAAAATGTTTCCTCGTGGGATTCGCTCAAACACGCTTAAATGGCTTGGCTTTGAGTGATGGATCGACGAAAATTCGCTTGAAAATTTACTGATTGAAATAAAAAAATTAAAAAAAAAACATTAATGGGAAATCTTATGAATATATTCAACAATTTTAGTGTCTTCCACGCCGCAATATCGAAGGTATTGAAGTATGAGTAAATGTACAATAAAGCTCCTCTTAGGTTTTTCATTATTCACGTCATTAGTCTTCCAGTTTATTGATTTATGAATTAACAAAGTATATAAGCAGACGAGCATTGCAGCATTTAACTTCCGGACTTCACTTCACTTCAAACAGAATTATTCAATAATTATTTAATATTAAAAATTGAAAAATACTTAACATTGAAGTTTCTTATCTTAATCAAACTTTGACTTTATTAAATAAATTAATCTGTCTTATTCACTAAAGAATTTAGCGCAGACGAGATAATCGTGGAGATATAATTAGCAAGACCCACGCAGCGAGGTTTTTACAATTTAAAAAGGGTTGACGGGCCGTTGAACACGTTATCAGCACCTCGTCGCCATTCTCCGCGCCATGACGGACCGCATAAACCGCCCACGCGTATCAACGCAAGCTGCTGGCACAGCGTGGGCCATCCGAAGGAAAAGTTAGCGCCGGTCATTCGCTGCTTAAAGGCTCATTAATAACCTCCGGACGGTGAAGCCGTAAATACACTGTACCGTATCAATTTTTTTTTTCTCGCGCGGCTAACTCGTGCGAGCATGGAATTTTAATCGCGACGTTTCTGGCAGCCTGACTCTAGGTCACCGCATAAATTAAAGATCCTTAGGAAAGTAAACTGAAATTCATAGTCCAATGAGTTAACGTTTCATTTGCTTATCTTGAATTTATGAATTCGTTCTCGCCGCGTCATTGTGTTTACGAAAGAGCGAGCTAAGAACTTTCCGAACGTGTCGAGTGTAAATTACACTTCAATGAGCATTTCTGCCAGTTTTCTTCCACGCCTTTAAAAAAATGTTTCGCGATGCAGTCGGAAGAAAAAAGAAGTTTCTTTGTTCGTTACGACACTGTTTCGGATTCACGGCACACAATCGCAGCCAGTAGCTGCGCATAAAAGGCAAATTAAACACTCTCATCGTTCCTTTTGTGAAAAATTCCTCTTTAGCTTATACAGTTACGGAGGCTTAGACTTTGGCGGTAGCTACGGCGTGGGTGTTAAAAAGTGACAGGCAGGATTTAATCCAGGATTTTAGCTGCACGCGTCATAGCGGAAGACGCGGGATCCTCTTGCCTTGGCGCGAGTCACTAAAAGGGCTTGTCTCTGCGTGTCGCCACGTATAGACAGTGCTCGTTAGAGTGGGCTAGATTGCATTCCTTAAATGCACCCGACTATGATTACGCGGTTTTACTCGCATGCCGCGTAATGGATTTTGGAACGCGATCCCGCCGCTGTAGTCGAATCGCTCTCCGCTTAAACAACAACGGATATTACACAAAGGAAATGGGATATTCTGCGAGAAGTAAACATTATGGCTTTACGAAGTTGCGGTGGATCAAAAGTTGCCTTATTATTGTATCTTTCAACTAAGAATCCCGAACTCTTTTCGGGTGTTATTTCTGTCTAAAGAAGTCTTAATTTTCGTTAAAGAAAGCTTATACCTAAAATATGTTTAATATAAAATTGAAAATTAAGTCTAGGTATGAGCATAAATAGAAGTCTGTAGACCCTTTTAATTCTGAATTAAGTCACTTTAAAAAAATTTGAAATCAGAATGTAATATTTTTAAAAATGTTATCTGTAAAACTAATTATTATAATTCTTATATTTCACTTGATTATGTAGAAAAAAAATATAGGTATAAGTCCACCTTAAATCCCTTAATAAATTTCAATTGAAAAAAATCACGCTGTCGTTTTAACGGATTAAAAATTTTGTGAAGATTGAAATTGATCGCAGTACAATTAAAACAAATGAAAAACTTTGAATAGCAAGTAGATTGCGTCAGCAACGATATATAGCAAAATCCATTAAAATGTAAAACATGGGAAAAGCGTCATTCAGAATGGTTTAATTAATGTATACCCTCTAACTCATTAAGCCAGGGCGAAAAGGGCATTCAGCCGAAGAAGTATGCGCTCGGTGGTTAACGCCTTCAAAGAGTCCTTTGCGTATCATAACGTACATTGACAAAGCGGCACTTGCTTGTGTATTTAGGATTCTCATGAAAGCTGCCGAGTGTGGTCCTTTATATGCAGAGCCTCCCCGTGAGATGTATTTTGAAGTAAAATGTAATAATTGCTGTTACAGAAAATTAGCCGAGACAAGAAGGTGTCGGATAAACATATCTCTGTGATGCACTTTTTGGTCACCTTTTATTTAGATTTTTACATAATTAGGTAACGATTCTGCAAATTGTTTAAACAGTTTAAATCAAATTAATAAATTCGTTGTGTATATTCCATCAATCATTCAACAGCATAATTTTTACATTTTTTTCTATTTCTTGGATCGACCGTCGAAACTGCATTTTTTCAGTGTATTTGCAATGGAGAAATTTTGTGAATAATTAGTCAGAGTCAGTCGTGAATTAAGTTAGGGTAATATACTACCGGATATTGATGCCGGATGCTGTCTAGAGCTCATAAGCCCACGCTCTTCCCTCGCAAGTCAATTTCGCGACGTTCGTCAACTCGCATAAAATGAGATAGCAAATATATTCAGATTCATTTACAGGAAATGAAAGTTTGATATCTGCAGTATAGATCTCTGAATGTCATGTCTCGGTATATTTTTAAATTTATTGTTCTATGCACTTACACATTACTATCGACATTTTCCTGGTCGTTAAAAAACTGCAGTAAGGACACATATAGCATTTTCTGCAAATTCGAATAGTGTCAATCTAATCAAACATTAATTATCCCCGATAGATGAAAAATATTTAACTGCAGCTTTCACTTTTTGCGCGTTACGTAAAAAAGAGATTTGAGGAATTTCCTATCTCATTTACGGAAGCCCCCTGGCTAGTCCGAAAATTATATCCATAACAGTTTGTCGGAGCGATGGAAAATCGATGCGGCAAACGAACGAAGGAAAGTGCAAAAAAACGAAGACGAGGCGGATATAAAGGCGAGTCGGGGGAGAAGGAAGGGAAGGGCCGGCTTTAAAGGTCAGATTTGACGGTGCGCGTATATGCGCCTAACGCAACCGGCTCTACGTAATCCGTCCCATTCGATTAAGTCGACGGGGCGAGTACAAGATGAAATAATCCCCGTGGGTGGATGGCTGCGGGACGGCTTGCGCGCACCGCAAAATGAATTGCAGATTCCGTCTCTCGCCGAGTTCTCCCTTCCAGTACTCTCCTACGTATTTACGTGCTAAGGGTGAATTAATTATCGATGCATGAGTTAGCCGCCGGCTGAATATTCATGGGCACCAATCAGTGCACGATAGCTTAACTATTCAGACGGAATACTTTCCGTGCGCGTATAACGGAGACCGAGGAAAAAGGACCAGTCCTCGCTCGAGTCTCCGAGTGTACTTGGCCTTCTCGTATTTTTGGAGAATGCTAGAATTTCGATTTGCTGAGAGGTTTTTTATAGCACGCCAGTGCATAATTTCATGCAGGTATATACGCACTGTAGTTTTTTTGGAGAGGGCATACATTACAGCGACAGTTTTTCTGTTTTATAGGAGCGCAGTATTTTTACTAATGTTTTTCACTATATGCAGTAAAATTTTCTATAAAGAAAACTGTTAAAATTACGTTTCAGTTAAATGCCACTTAACTAACATTTCGTACACAGTTAAACATTCTGTATTTTGTATTAATTATAATATTTGTATAGTTTCCTGAACCCGACAATTATAAAATATTTAAGTACTCTCTTAGTTAATACATACTTTCTAAATCTGAATTAGAAAAATTGAACAGATTCAAAAAATTACATTTCTCTCACGCCGTATATTAATCTTGAAAAAAAAAATACATTATTTATTGCACGAATTAAATGCGTCAATTAACAATAAAAAGCAAACATTGTCAAACAAATTAACAGTGAACAGGATATTAATTTCAATGAGATTAGTAAATGCCGCGATATCTGCCTCGAAAGCTGCGCCGCAGCGTGAATTAGCCAATAAATCCGAGAGAGCGAGCGTCATTGCAACGCTTTCCTCTCGATCGCGCGGAATTAATTCCCGCGCGAAAGTGAATTCCTATGTATCCTCCGTCGCGGACCATCGGCCGCGTGTGTATTCAGCGGCGCCACGTCCCGAGACTCGCAATCGATTATCCCGCGATCGCGCGTGGGCCGCGCCGATCCGGCCGAAAATGCACCTCCGTCACCCGACGATACACCCGCTGAGTGCGCACTCGCCTCGCCGGAAACGCTTCACCAGCAGCCTCGGTTTGGCCAAACAAGCTTAAGGCGAACCGCGCAGACCCGATGTCAGTCCTCCTCGTGGGAACCGCTTCATTTGCACAATTAAATTTAGCAACTGCTACTTGAATGCGTCGCTTGTAAAATTACATATGCACAGTGAAATTTCGTGGGTGATTGTTTTTATCAACGTTTCTCCTTTTTTTTTTTTATATTTCGTAATACGTACAGAAGATAAGTAATCGGATGCATATGTCAAGGCAAAGTTGAATAATTCAATCTACTTAATATATAGTTCCATTTAAAATATCGCTGGTACAATTTCATATTAATTTATACTTCTAAATTATTTTCATAAGAGGATATTACTGATTAAAAATGGCCTGTAAATTCGTTCTCATCATCGTTCAATAATCGAAAAAATCATGAGCTATTGGTATACTATAAAACTTACTATACATATATACACGTGTCACGATACGACGCACAACAAAGCGGCATGGCTTCCTCTGAATCGAGGGGTTCCAGTTGCCGGGCAACTAATTCCATAGCAGAATCTGAAAACTCATAAAAAGAAATGCGCCGCGCGCGGTGATCCGAGAAATTTTCCACTTGCGCCGCTTCGTCCCGCAGGCTCGCGCGGCCTACCCTCACACTTTCTTCGACCCGTACCGTCTTAATAATGCAATTCAGAGTGGCCTATCCGCTGCCGCGATCACATAAGCGCAGAAACAAGAAGACTGAATTAGCAATGGTGACCCGACCCCATCCGCACGACCCTCCGATATTCGACGTAAAATCTCCGTATTTTCAAGGAACTTTTGCACCTAATCGGACAACCTTGCTGAGTCGACCTGGCTGTTCTTTGGAAAATTTCTGCAGGTCGGAGGAATAACAAATGTGAGGTGAGCTTCCACAAAAAGATTGAAAGGGGTGCTGGATCCCACAACGTAGTGGGATCACAAGGTTAATTGGATTCACGTATTCCAACGTGCAATAATAAAACGCTTTTACACGTTGTCAATTATTTGATTCGCGGTGACTGTATATCCTCCTCATCACTATAACGAAGAAAAACACATTTCAAAAAAGACCTATTTTAATTTGTCATTTTTTTTTTTTTTAAACACTGAAATTGAATAAATGTACGAATGATGTCACAAATTTACTTTCCTCTTAAGTGATCTAAAAATAATAATTTAAAAAAGACGTTTTTAGAAATGTCCTTTTGTTCATTAATGGAATGCCTGTATCATTCCTTTATTTACAAGAGCTGAATAAATTACCATGATAAAATCAGCATCGATCCAAAAAAAAACCCGAAAAAATAAACAGAGCCTTTAAAAAATACTGCGGTAAAATTGAAAATTATGAATTTTACTTTTATTTATAAATGAAACTCAATTGCCATATCTCATGAAGAAATAAGCATCCGTCCGCGTGACTATGCAAGCAGCTATTTCTGCAAACATCGCAGGTGCCTAGCGAAACATCTGCATAAGCGAGCAGCGCGAGTTTCGTGACCCGCCACACACACGGGCAAGGTCCATCCGTCAATTGACTATGAAAGCAGCGGCCCGATCCCATCCCGCTCCCGCTTCTCCGGGGCGAATGCCACACGGGTGTCGGGGTCACGTGCCAACGCGAGTTTCTACCTCGTTTACGTCTTTCAATGAAGCTCCCTGGACGGCTTGATATCGCGCACGTAACGGAATAAAAATACCGTGGGCTACAAGCTTTTTTTTCTTAGGCGGCAAATTGCCGGCTTTATTCCGCGTCTTACGATGGCGTGGCCCCTTTAACTTTCGTATCCAGCTGCTCTCTCCTGCGAACCCCTTTGTCTACTTACACACTTCGTATCCTTGATTATTCTCGGCTCAGGAGTCGTGCTTTTTGCTATCGTACGAGGGATATTTTTAGTATTGACGAGATGGAAGAAATGTTTCGAAGATTCTGGGCTTTATTGAAGACGTTATTAATCTAAAATTGAACGTAAATTTCATCGAAAGAATTTATCAAGTATTTTAATAAGACGAAGAACAGAGAAAACATTGTTTTTCACTGAAATGCGCTACCAAAAGCAGTTCAATAATATTTGTATAACTTCGAATTAATGAATTTATTTGCAACTATAACTTTTTTAATACAAAATAAATTATCGTTTTTACGATTAAAAGTCTTTGGTAAAAAAGGGCAGATTCGACCGTCAGTGAAAACAATGTGGTAACGGTCAATTGGAAGAAGTAAGAGCTGCAGTATCGGACCTAATAAATCAAATGAAAACATCCTAGACGTATTCCCGTACCTACTCTCGACCTCGTCGGATTAGTTTACAAAGGCATTTACGTGGTACGCGCGCAGAGCTCATCTAGGCGCCCCTGACCCCTGTCCATATGCGGATGTGATGCATCTCGTAAATTCAACCCGTAAGCAGCCGCGAAAAATGAGAATCGCTCAAGATGTATAAATCGCTCTTGTAAAATCCGTTCAATGAGATTCGAGTGAGATGAAAAAAAAATCACGAACTACTGTAGGAACGTACAGCTGGAACAAAAAGTTTTTAGCTGTAGAAAAAAGAACAGTTCAATGAAACTATCACTTCAAGAGCTTTAAAATTAATTAAAACGGAGTTTAAACTTCCTTTTTTTCAGATCGAATAATTCTTACATTTTTTTAAATATAATCCTTGTGTTTTAACTATACACATTTCGTAATTACAGCTCCATATATGATTATAAAATTAAAAATAAAACTTATGCAAAATAAACGCGACATTCCGGTCTATTTTCGAGCTTACGGTAGCACGTCGGTGCGGCTAATTGACGAATTTCGTGCGGAAAATTAGCCGACGACCCACGAGCGGAAGAGAACCATCGCGTAATGAAAACTCGCGCGCGGGCGTTCTTTATTCGGATTATGCGAGCGTCCCGCGAAAAATTATGCATCGCCAGTTCTGCATGCGCGTGGCGATGGCGTTACGCGACTTCATGTCAAATGTGCAGCTTTTTGGAAATTCGTCCAATAAATTTATGAATTATGAAGTGATTAGTATTTTTTAATTTATAATTATGCTAATGCATTGAAATCTTTCGATGTTAAATTTTTAACGGCTTCGGTGGTCTTTTTTTCTGTTTACGTATATAATGAAAAATTTAATTGAATTTGCATTACTGATAAATGGGTTGGAACACAATACTGCTGTGAAAATATAATGGATGCATCAACCGACTCGTTTTACTACGTTATTGAATAATGATTTTTTAACATTCTTTTACGTAATTTTCTTTATATTTCATTTAATTAATTAAAATATTAAAATATTGTGTTATTATTATTTTATTGTTTCTTATGTATGTATTTTGTTAATTTCATGCTATACACGCAATTAGTAAGGTTATTATAATTAAGTCAAATATTTAATAAAGTGATCCTAATTTCATCCAAAATACTTCATTAACAAGTCCATGTCAACCCTGAACCTCATTAAACAACGAAATCTTATACAACAGAGTATAACACTGTTTATTACTTTAATTTCATTTTATCGATGATATTGATGTCTTCACTGCAATTTCTACAATTTAACCACAATGCACTCTCTACATTTATTTGATTAATTAAAAGTGTACAAATCGAGGCGATTTAAATTTCGACAGTCGCAATTCAATTTAATTCTTGCAAAACAATGTTTATCATTAATTAAGACTGTCAACAACAGTGTTCCATTTATTTTTCAACGGCAACGCGACAAAATCAGGTCATCCCAGACCACATTTTTCATTATAACCAATTCTCGCAGCATAACTACATATTTTTTTCGTTCGCCCATGTGGCCGAGCTGTCGACTTCGACGCCCAATTTGAAAAATTCCTCACTGTGTAAAAAAAAAAACACGCAGCATGACGCTGTAAAGCGTTGGCTTGCTCGGAGAAAAGGGACGTCGCGCCGTCCCTGTAAAATAAAAAAAAAAAAACACAGAAGAAAAGCTGGAGTCAATTGTCTCCATGGCAGAAGATGAAAGTGGGCCGACCTGCCTCCTCCTCCCTCCACTCCCTTCTCGTACCTCGCGCGGATGACCTCACCCGGCTACCGGGTATAGCGTACAGCTGATACGCGCTACTTTTTTTGTCGCAAATATGTCTCTGGCGGACGTGAAAGTTCAAGCCGTCATTTGTTCCGGAGCATAGTGGCCGAGGCACTTCAGACAGAGGCTTTCATAATAATTTATTAATATAACGTATGATTGGCTTAATAATTCAAACTTATTCGGTGAAGATTTCGCAACTTTCACGAACAATTTAGAAAACATTTTTTTGAAAGAAATTCATTGAAAACCGAAAAATATAGTATAAGTGAAAATATCAGAGTTTGGTCAGACATGCGTGCAAACTTTGTGTTAGACCATTGAAGGTGAAAATACGTGAATTTAAACCTCCTGACGGGTACTATAAATCACACTGAGAGAATTAAAGTTTCAAATAATATGAAGGGTGTATCATTTGTCACTGTAACTACAATCTGGCAGCTTAGATAGCATTTAAATACGTATGTTTTCCAGAGAAAATATGAATTTTAAATTTGGCATGCATAATGTAAAAAAACGACGAGTTACAAGCTCCTCCGTACAGCAAAGAACAATGTTGCGTGATAAAGTCGACAAAAAAATGGCAAAGTAGCAATGTAAAGACGTCTATTTCAACGATCCACGTATTCCGTCATAAAAAATTAGGATAAAAAAAGAAGTAAATAACAAATTCCCGAAGGATCAAACTCGGTTAAATAATTAAAGAAGGTGAGCACTTGAAAAATAAAACAAGAAGCGAGTTAATGTGGCGCCAGATAGAGGAGTTGAGCATTTAAATATGCACGTAAAGAAAAAGAAACAAAAAAAACTTTGTACAAAGAAAAATACGGGATGAAATACTGGAATTAAATCCATTAAAAATTTTAAATTCTACGTGCAGCTAAGTACTCGTGCGCATTAAAAATTAATTACGAATCTTTATTAAAAGTTAATGATTCGCCAACTTTTTCGTTGAACTGGTTTTAAAAAAAGAATTTTCATGTTTATAAAATCACGGATCAAGTTCTTAGAGTCACTCTGCATATTATACAATAAAATGAATTTTTTATAAAAAAGATTATTATATTGCCCGGATAAAAGAATCAGTAAAGCCGTAATCTAAAGCGTATCTTTTGACCTCCTAAATAATTTTAAGAAAAAAATTTCCTCGGGAAATTAAGTGAGCCGCGTGCCTAATCGCGTTAGTCTAACCGTGTCAAAAAAAAGTCCCGGAGTCTCTCCACGCCTAAGTATAATCGTTAAAATTGTCGCGTCGTCCCTCTTTTCCCTCGAGCTCGCATATCTCCTTACCTCTATTTGCCTTAAATTTTCGTTAACCCTTCCCCAGTGCCCGAAATTCACAAGGGAGCCACCGAGCGCGCCATTTTTACGGTATGAATAATTTTTATTCAAATAAGGTTTAACAATCCTTTTTGCGGTGCAGTGGGTTACCTGTGCTCAGCACGCTCAAGGACTTTTGCATATATAAAATTAAATAGAAAAAATGAAGGTTACCGAGATTACACAATTCGTTATAAAAATGTAAAAGAAATATTATAGAGAAAATATAAGTAATAAAATATCAGAAAATTCGTTTAATCGCGTGAATTGAATATAAAAAAGTTTTAATAAAGCATACCTGAAAAAATCACGGAAACTATCCTGATAAGACGTATGGTGTATTTAATCGAATTACCGTTCTATTTCGATCAGTCCAACGATCACTGGCGTCATCGGCAAATATATGTCTCGTCGATGAATTTTTTCTACGCACATCTTTAGTCCGTCGTATCTATTAGACATTCCTCCCTCTTAGACATTCATCCCTCTTTCCATTGCAACTCGTCGATACTGATTACTGGACTATAGTCTTGCTTGGGCTGCTTTCTGCTTTGCGGCCGTCGAGCGTGTAGGGCAATTCTCGAGCTTCGTACACAAACGACGGACTGCTACATAATTGACTTGCAAACAGACGAATTGCTTTCGTGAGCTTGAATGTTAATGACCGGTCACGGCGGTCACTTGGAATGAGCATGCCATCGGACTTTCCGTGAATTCTCCCGTATATCCATAACCGACACGTAAAAACGCCACTGGCTGATTCGACGCTATTCACTTTCAAATACGCAAAGGTCACTGGAGATTATTTTATTACTATACCATTTAATATTGGGTATATTTATAAACCGACATTGACCCGCTTCTCCCGTAATGCGTATTAATAAAATAAAGTGATATTATAAGCCGCCGATAAATGTTCGCACTGGTTTAAATCGGGCATAAAATCAAATTATTGCCAATAAAATTCAATCAATGCAAATGTTCATCTCGTTATTGCCGCAGCAATTAGCACCCTTTGAAGACGAGTCTTGCACATAAGCATGAAAATAATTTAAAAAAGCTTCCTATAGGAAGGAAAAAAAAAATTGTACTTTCACATTTATCCCGATCTTTTGTAAACAAATCCCCGTAGCCTATAACGGCAATCAATTTCCATCAAAATAATACAGATTGATACTCAATAAACCCGAATGCGATAAGCCGAAATAAAAGCAGCCGTGCATTTATTACGTTTCAGGCTGACTGCTTCAGTTCCCCAGGCGCATAAGAGGAGAAGTACAGGAAAGGAAATAGACGACGGGGATCATCGCCGTGACGACCGTCAGCTATCGAGTGACACGCTAATGGGGCCAAGGACGTGGATCTAATCCAATTATCGTCACGGCGGATTTTCGGTGGATCGACGAAATTTTTCTCAGCCAGACCGCAAAGGGGACATGGCTTCCAGCAGGGAGCCGACGACTCGGGCACGAGCGCTCCTTCGCGTGAGTATCCCACAGTGAGATGTCTTCGACGACAAAAAAAAAAAAAGAAAAGAAAAGAAACCGATGGGATCCGTCGAAACAGTAACGCAATAGGTTCGAGAAAAATGTGGGTCACGCGTCGCTGCTATACGCTTCCACGGAGGAGGAAGAAATGACGGCTCTATTGCGTTTGAATGGGGCTTTATCTCCTGTCCTCCAACCCCTGCGAAGCTTTTATTTTTTATTCCTACGACTCATCGTTTTTCGGAGCGCTTTGATTTATTTTTAGACTAATGAATCATCTTTAACTTGTTTTATATGTAAATTTTGATTTAATGGGGATGCCAAATTGCTCAAACAATTTCCAATGATGGTGTTGATTCGCATGTAAAACGAAAAACATTTTATTCATTATATAATCAAGAAAAAAATAGAAATAAAAAATAAAGAATAAATTTTGAACTTTTAGCGCACAAAGTTGGATGCTACCAATGAGCGTGCGAATGAGCAAAGGGAGTAGACAAAAAACAGCCGGAAGAAGATACCGCGGCGACGGACCGGTCTTCGGACGTCCGGTCGGTATGTCGCGACAGCACGAGGAAAACCTCACCTAGGCCTGGATCTCAGGCTTTATCAGCCGTACACGGTTCGTACCTTTTGTTTAAATGAGCTAATAAAAATGTGGCTTAAAAATAACTTATTACAAGTAAAAAATCAATTTCCTAATTGAACCGGTCAAAATAAATAAATAAATAAATAAAAATTAGTTCTTACTTTTAAGTTAGTATTTGACGAGTATTTATTTATTTAATTATTTTTTAAACGGATTAAAGTCATTACAATTTAAGTTTATATACATATCGAAATCTATACATCTAAATCTAAACCTATTAAGTTATCAGATAATAATTACAAATATAGATGTTTTTTACATTTTTCTTCTGTATGGACGATATGAACTGTAAATTAATGAAAAACAAAAATAGAAATAAAAAGATAAAAAAAACTTCACCGGCCTAATATGTATAGTAAATAGAATATAAACCTACATTAATAAAGTAATGAGGATAATAAATGAAATTTCAGGCCGGAGCGGAGGATCGCGGGCCGGGCTTGCATACGATGACGTCGGTGTCGAGCGAGGGCCCGACGAGCACCCTGCTGCCGAGCGTGACGAGGGTTGCGGAGGCGCGGCTCGAGCTCGGCCCCGTCACCATCGTCCTCGCCACGCTGATAGTTTTCGTCCTCTCGCTCCTCACGGTCGGCTGCAACTCGATTATTCTCGCAGCCTTCTACAGGTACAAGCGTCTCAGGACCGCCTCCAACTGCCTCCTCGTCTCACTGGCCGTCAGCGACTTCGGGGTGAGTATTGCGCTATACTCATCGCTATGCCGATGCAGCCGCATGTCCGCTTAATTCAATCCGCGCTCCCTGCTTTGATTATCAATGGACGGAATCTCAATGCCGCGCTGCCGTCGCTTCGTTTGACCGCTATTATAGTTTTTCACTTGAGGTATTGGATACTTTTAACGAATTTTATCGTTTGTTTCGAGAACCTTTTTTTTATAACAAGTAATATACTACATTTTTTTTTAAAGATTGTAACATTATTTAAGTATTTATTGAAACTTAAACGGGACGCAGATCTCTTCAATTGTATGAAAGTGTTTGGCAGTATATTTTTATTATTATATTGACGATTGTAATCTAAAAAAGTTAATATAATTAAATACCATTATGACTAATAGTATTTCAGAATAATTTTAAACTTATTTTTTAATTAGGTAACAGTATTATAATAATTTTTTTTCTAGTCTAGTTAGGGCTGACCAAACGACTAACGTACTACTTAAAAATTGATACACATTTTAAATTTCTAGCATTTACATTTACTTATTTTTATAAATTATTTACATATACTTACTAGTTAGGGCTGACCAAACGACTAACATACTACTTAAATTGATAAACACATTTTTAATTTTTAGCATTCACATTTGGCAACTGAATTTGTCGACTAAAAAACTGTTATTTCAAGCAAAAATGTCATTCGCAAAAGCTAAAAATAATTATGCACTCGTCACTGTTTTTTCACTTCAGAGTTCGCCAAATATAGTTATTAAGAAACGTCAAAAGCAGAATAGCTTGTCGAATGAAGTAAAAACAATGAAAGCTGCGCGCTGGGCAACGCAATTAGCCGCAATTGCGTGCTCCGACGCCGGCCGGCTCTCGTGGCAATCTCACATTTATTAAACTGAAATCCCTCCGGCCTCCTCGCCGTCGAGCAAACACCGCAGCACTCGGCCCTCCGCGAACAGTACCCTTATACCACCGGCGAAATTTCGGGAAATTCGCGAAATTCAACGGCGTGCATTTAAAGGGCGATTAAACGCAAACATTCAACAGGTCGGCGTGTTCATGCCGTTCGGTACGTACCTCGAGCTGGCGGAGGCGCCGGAGGTGACTCGGACTGGGGGCAGCGGGGCCGGCCCCGGCGCTGGCGCCGGCGGCTTCTGCGTCGTGCCCTACTGCGTCCTCATCGCGCTCTGCAGCGTCAGCGTCCTCGTCACCGTGGCGATCGCCGTTGATCGGCTGACTTCCCTCGCCCAGCCGCTCAGGTACAAGAACATCATCACCCACAGCAGCATCGAGAAGTACATCGCTGTCTTCTGGATTTACGCCACTGTCGTTGGTCTGTCGCCGCTTATTTACGCCAAGCTCACCAGTGCCAGTCAGAGCTACAGGTAAATTTACTGTTCTTAAGTTTCCTTTTTTATTTGAATGATCGTCGTTCTTTTTTTACAGGAAATACGCTTTTATAGAGGGTTTTAATGAGAACGCCCTTTTTATTCTCGAGGCTAATAGAGCACAGAAGTGCAGTTTTATTTGGGGAAATGGAAAGAGAGGTCGTTGAAAGTTCGATTGCAACAAAGTTAGTGATCTGTGATTACGTTTTGTACAATTTAAAAAAAAAAAAAAAAAAAAAAAACATAAAGGAAAATAATAGTTGATAATGCGCTTGAATGTTAAGTGAAGCGAAAAAACTCATTTAATTATACAAAGCTGAATCAAGCGCCGTTGAAATTAAATAATCGATAAAATTTTTAATACGACCAGACAGAACATAACTGTAATACACAAAGCGTAAAACCACCGGCATTGTTTAATTTATAGGTCGAATCGTGAATTTTTTTTGCGTTGCGCACACATTAGGAAGGGAACACAAAGCTCTCTTACCTTTTTTTCTCGGCACATACTGGGGCGTATTTTTGCGGTCAAGCCCTTCCTGGAGAAATTGCGTATGTTACGAAGTGATTCATTAAAAATTAACGTAGCTGGAATAAATCTACCGCGTGTATAGCCTGCACGATGAATAACCCAAAAGGGCTCAGCTCTCTAGTGCTCTTTATTCTGATGTGTCACTACAGCCTAAACCGCTATACTTCACTTTTTTTACCTGAAGCTTTGTTTCTGCCAAATTTTGTTCGAAAAGAGCCACAAAATATTATACTCCACTCACTATTTCATACGGAGTTTCTTCAACATCTAGAGAAAGATAAGACAATTAATTTTTGCATTTGTTTCATACCATACATTTATTTAAAAAAAAAATTAAATTTCTACTCAAGTGGCATTTTCATTTAATTACTCGGGGATTTGCGTAAAACTAAAAGCTGACAGTGCACATACTGCACCCGCGTGATTGCGCAAGAGATGCGGAGCTTCGGAGTGAAAGCTCCTTCCGCTTAGCGAGCATCGGATAGGTAGCCTTCAGGGAAAATAAATCCGCGGCAAACATCGTCAAGCCCGCAAAATTTCGCGCCAAATGGAATCGTCCGATCGCGTCACGTTCCTCAAACACTCGACTCACGAGTGTGAGCTCGAAAAATTTTTCGGCTAGCTTCGAGGAAACAGACGATCTTAGGGTGCGAGTGGAATTGCTCGACGTGGGGGACAATGATTTTACGATGATTAAACGTGGGCAGGACGAGCTTAATCTAATATACTAATTTCGTAGTTACTGTCGGAACGAGGATAATACATTTGGCTAATAAGCTTAGCGCTTATTGGGAAAAGGCAAAATAATTATATTTTATGAATAAGTTTTCTTTGTATTAAACTAAAAAAATATCGCAAGCTCTCTTTCCGTCAGGCTAAATATTTCTTAATTTTTTTATTTGAAATTGTTGCAATTATCATTAGTATAGAATAGAAATAATTTTTTTTTCTAAAAGGACCACTTAAAACAATGGAAATATCGTTGTACTTAAAAAGTATGTAAGTTGACTATGCAGTCAGGTTGGATATAACGAGTGGGCAAATTACGCAAATCGTAAAATCTTTATGAAAAAATTGCATAAACATGAAAAGAAGAAGGGAATCGATGTTGACTGTTTTAAATTATGTCACGAAAAAATTCTGATTCTCACTTGAACAATTGACCGCATTGTCGTTACGTAATTGTCGAGGGTGCACTTATTGGTACCTCTTTTGTCGCTTTACAGTGTCGATGCGTTGTTTATGTTGCTCGCGACCGAAGGCTATGAATAATCTTTATAAAAAAAAGGTCGATCGTTGCCACATTGCGCAATTTGTTTTCTTCACTTTCTTACGTTATTTTTTTTTTTCATTCCCAAAGACGTAACTATTCAAGCTGAGTCGCTGTCTAATAAAATTACACTATTTTAAAGGAATTTTAAATGGAAAACTATTTTTTGCCTTTGTGCGTTCAAAGCTATTTTGGTCATCGTCTTGAGCTTTACTTAATTAAAAAAGGCGTCACATAAAAGTTTATTTCGCAAATTAGTAGCTAAAGCAAGCGTGTCGTCGTGGGTATTTACAAAATTAAGTAGAAAAAAAGTCATATTTACCATATAAGTCCAATAAAAATTTTAGTTTAAAGCTCGTCCAGTCCGGAAATAAAAGTATACAAGTAGAAAATTTTTGAAATCGAGCATCATATGTCAAAGGAAGCAGCTGCTTAATTTGCAGTTGGTTGATCACATGTACGCGCAGGCAGTTAAGTGCACCCGCAAAGTTCCCTTAGCGCCGTTCACACGTGCTTCCGGCGCTGCGGTCCGCGCGGGCCGTAAACTTGCCAATTCAATAATCTCGGCAGCCCAACGGTGACTGCCTCTCCACATGCAGACTCCCCAGACGGCAGCAAACGTGTCCCTCGTTTGTACGGAACGCACGCACTGCTCTGCAAGTATACCGCCGCGAATTCTTCGCTGCTGCAATATGGAATTACTGTTGACAGATGCATTCAAAGTGTTTTCTCGGTTCCTCCGACTTTCTTTGCTCCCGCAATATTCAAACAGAAATTTCGAATGACTTACTGCACGTACTGCAAGGGTGCACCTCTGAATTGACTTTTTACTATGCATAAGAACGATCGGTATTCATTTGTTCAGGTAGCTACGTTCCTTTGGTCGTAAAAAAATCCGATAAAAGAAAGTCGTGTCGAGTCATTTTATGATTTTTCATATAAAAACGAAAATACACGAGCGCAATCTGCACTTGTGCCTCAGAATTTATAAGCGAATAAAGCAAAGGGCGTGATAAATAAAAAATGAAACTGCCCAGAGATTTCACGAATTAAAAAAAAAACAGATGGTGGCATTTCATAAATTCAATGAATTAATAAAGTGTCGCTTCTGGGGTCTTCCACCGACCATTTATACTTGCAAACTTTACGCGATCCTCGTATATTGCACCTCATAAAGTGAACTTTCGTCCTAGTGATCCTCTGCAGTTTAACTTTGAGTTACCGTAAGACGCGTAAAATAAATGAGAAAATTTCTCGTATGCGAAGAAAAAGCAAGTCCGTCGAAGTGCAAATGAAAAATGATCAAAATAACTCTTTATACATACCGTATTATTCTAGTTACTTAAAAAGATCTTTTAAATAATTAATAAGCGTTAACAAGTATTCCAACGACGATGCTATTCCCTCAATGTCGTTAACGTTTATGGTCCGCTGCAATGTTTACTGTAAGCGCAGGGTGAGTAAAGATTGGAAGGGAAGGTTTATATGCCGTACTTCCGTTATTTTGTGGAATACAAGCGCAATTACCTCGGCGCTTGGAGCGAGATGCGGTCGAATAATTAAGGCGACGTGCACAGGCAACAAGTTTCTGGTATGGAGGATTAGGACGAGACGCCCTTGATGTATTGCTTCAGGCATTGCTTGCTCGCGCGAGCGCCACGGCTGATTTCTTCTTTTGATCGACTACTACCGGCATGTTCGAGGCGATCGATAATTGTTAATTAACGTCACTTTCAACAGCTCATGTGTTGCGTTAAAATTTTAATTTAGTCGTATTTCTTAAGATAAATATATTTAGAATAGTTAAAATAATATTTAATTATTCATAAGGTACATATATTCTATTTATTTTTGTTTTTTAGTTCAATGTTGTTAATTTTAGACTATGTACTTTTTAAGTAAAAGAAAGATTAGGATAATTACACTTATAAAATGATTCAAGAATGATTAAACTTTAAAAAAATACAACAGCAGAAATTGCGTTATAATAGATTATAACAATATTTTTAATTGAAAAGGCAATGACTCTTGGGTAAAAAAGTTTCCTACGGTAAAGTTGTTGAAATAAGCTACCCCTGCTTGTTTGCAGACTGTCGCGCTTCTATTACAAAAAATGGTCAGCACAGCGTCGAGAAACTTTGGGGTCAGTCAACCTGTTGACCTAGCTATAACAATATCTCAACGATAGCGTTCACATTTTAGAAGATTAGTGCGGAAGAGAAAAGTTTTCGTTACTTCTTTCACTCTTTTTTTTCCGGAGCTTATGGATTTACGTAAAACCAAAATATCAAATCCGCATAAATTAATTTTGTTCGATGTTTTTACCTTGAAATTCGAAAGTATAACAATTTGTTTTCCAATACGTAACAAATATTGCTCTTGTATTCATTTTGAAAATGTTGAAAATTTATGAAATGTACGATGAAGAATTATGCAATCCCGCAATGTAACTTTCACAAAAAACAGCAATCGCGATAAATACGGTTCTTTTCCCACAGCAAATAAACCTTTTACAATCGACTTTCGCGTAAAACGTGCAGTCACTCGTTTCTAGATTTATGTTCGCGCGGTCGTGCGAATTATATTCGGCTTTTTAAATAGGATGGACTCGCATCCGATGTACCATCGAGTGCCATCGTCCAATCAATGAAGAATTTGAAATTTTCCGACTCAATGGCTCGCTTCAATTTGCTGGACATCGCGCGCGAGTATCGAGTAATGTTACTTTCTATAAGTCGGGACACCTCGCTTTTCGTATTATTATTTGCTGATTTTACACTGAGAATGCTTTCAACAGCGCCATTATCAAATCGAATGGTTGCAGCCATTATATATTATATCTGTTCGTATTTGATTCTTTCTAAATTTCAGTATTAAGTATAATTGTTATTATTAATTAGTCTAATGTACTAATCATAAATCATAATATTACATCGTATAGAATCGATAATATTCAAGTTTTTTTTTATGAAAACGGATTTTTAAGAAAACGCAATTTCTTTCGAAGTAAGATAACTGAATAGGAAAGATGTCAAAGTCGTTTTGTCAAATCGAACGTAAATGAAATTTTCCGGCTCAAGCTGCTATATACGTAGTGCAGAGAGCGCGAAAGGCATGTTCGTTGAACCAGAGGTTGCGCAAACTCGCGATAATAAGGAAATTCAAGAATGATTTATACGTTACATCACTCTGATGAATAATGCTAAGAACCCTTCGCTGAAGTGTCGACGGCGGCACGTGCATGAATGGCGCGTATAATTCCATCCGGCCAAGAGGTGCCGGTACTGATACGGTAAAGTCGAGCGTTCGGAAAAATGATGTAGCTGTCCCCTGCCTATACGGCGTCGTAATAGAGGTCCAACATTTTATTATTGCATCATTACATTATCTCGGATAAATTTACCTTTACTACGTGACCAGAAGGAAATATATAAAAGTATACATTTAACGTTTTTTGGTGATTAAGCGACTTTTTTTTTATTCATCGCTTCGTTATCTGTTCCAGTGGCACCTGCCGTTTCAATGGGGTGATAATGCCGCCCGTTCGGATCTTCTTGTTCCTGGCTGTATGGGCGCCTAGCGCCTTGATACTCCTCGGCTGCTACATGTACGTGTACCTGGTAGCACGGGCTCACGCGCGAGCCATTTACACAGTCGAACTGTCCTTTAGGAATCAGACGCAAACCCTGGCGCTGCCACGATACGGCCAGACGCTCGCCGTCACTGTCGGCGCTTTCTTTATACTATGGCTTCCTTTTCAGGTAAAGTAATTCATTTACTGTGACTCTTCCATTTCCTTCTTTTTTTTTTAATTTTGCTTATGAGAAAACTTTACATAAATTGTAGACAAATTATAAATGCAAAGTCTGTGAAGAATTGTTACAGATTTTTCACAAATTTTTCAGATAATCGATATCAGCACAAACATTTTTAGTAGATTTTTTATCAAAATTCCAAATTAACTCTGCAGAAAATCTACTCGAAATTTGTATGCTAATTAATCTACAGAATTTATCTAGAATTTCAACAAAAAATTTCCTGAAATTTTTGTTTACATAATCTCTGCGATTTGTGTAAAAGTCGGTGTAAAGTATATGCATAATTTTTTCTTAAGGATCATTTGTATAAACCATATTCATTTTTTACTCATAACCACGGATGCAGGATTGGAACTAAATTAGATTTGCCCTACTTCACTTCTAACTTAAAAATCTAATAAACCTAGCTGGCAATTGAAGTTGAATAGGAGCAATTTTCATTGACTGCTTACAACAATGACAAATGGAATGTAATAAAGCGATGCGCGCGGCGACGAACTTTGAATCTCGATCACGGAGTACGTGAAAACAATTTCTAATGCGTAACGCTCGAGTCAAGCTCGAGCAAGTCCACTCAACTATTGCAATCCAATGAAACTAGTTCTCGCATTCAATCCGCGACACGCTTCGACTTCCCTTATCCCCATTCTTCCCGAATTCACATTCTTTTGTTCTCTTTCTCGCGCTCTTTCGAGACTTTCGACACTAAAACGGCAATTGATAAAATTTGTTCTACCGTTTTCTCATCGGAGCTAATCCAACCTCACCTTCTGGAGTTTTCTTATACAACTTCTTGTTTCCCAAAGATATTTTAACGATTCATTTTTAAATATTTTGAGCAAACTTTTGATGTATTATTTTTCCAAATTAATCCTCTAATACCTACAACGTTAATCGCAGCAATAATAAGAAGGTGAGAAGATTTAAACTCTCCTTTAATATACATGCGTGAAATGAAAGATAACATTGAAAGGATGAAGGGAGCACGTGTTGAAACGGAATAATGAATTCCTCAGTTCAGTTGTAACTAAACATCTTTTTGTCTTCTTCCACGCCATGAAACTTCGTTCATCGACGTTTCACCGCCGACTCTCTATCACGAAATTCCCCTCGGAAAGTTTCGAGGTATGCGCGTGAATGAACGAAGAGGCACGCAACTTTCCTAATCGCGCGCCAACAAGAAAACTCTTCTGAGAGCTTTCTGCAAGCTGGAAGAAAAAGCCTGTAGTCGAAGAGAGGGGGCTGGAGAAAAGGGAAAAAGTACTTACTACGCAGTTTTTCTTTCTTCTCATGCATCACTTTCTTGCATTTGATTCCTATAATAGGCCTGCATCCCATCTCAAATTGCAATTCAATCTTTTCGGATTCGATTAAGTTTGAAGTGTCATTTTTTTTTCTTTCTATAAACAGCAATCGATGAATATTTTCAAACATATTCTCGAAATTCATTAAAATCTCATGAATGTCAGATATTATATATAGAATTTATTTTTGTTTCAGACTTGTATGTTAATTGACATTTTTTGCGGCACAAACATCCTTTCTTATTGTACAATTTGGTTGGGACTCCCAATTCTTGCTCATAGCGGCACTAATCCATGGATTTACGCATTTCATCACGGTGAAATGCGCATAGCCGCTGGTAAAATAGCAGAAGACCTCGTGTCCTTGTTCGGCGTGACGCCAAGTCGATACGGTTGTTCACCAACGAGGCGAGGGTCCAATACTAATTTAGAGTTAGCGGAGGTAAACAACAGCAACGAGGAAAGAAGACCACCCGTCGAAGACTGCTTCGCTGCTAAACACCACCAGAGTATCGTATACTCCAGTAGGAGGTGTCTAGAAATGTCCAGCAAAAACGCGGACATCTCGCCTGAAAAAGCTGAAAAAGGCTCTTCCTCTGAAAGCTACAGACAAGTTGACATCGTGGAAGAAGATATCCACGACCTCACGAAGATGCTCGATCCGAAGTATATATTCGATCGCAATCACGTTATTGATTCTAATCACAACATTGACAAAATAAAAAATCTTAAGTATCTCTTGGATCCAACGTTCAGCAAGATTCGACATTTAAGAAGACTCAATCAAAAGAAGTTAACTGGAAAAAGAATTACAAGATATCACGAATCGCGATTTGTGTCTTATCAAAATTTGAAGTCGGACGGACCTCTGAACAGAAAGAATACAATACACCTGAATACGATGTCGGATCCCATGCTCAACACGGATAGTCCAGTAGTCGACTCAAAAAACTTTAACGAAGAGATTTTCCGACAATCTCACATTTCAACAAGAAAAGCATCAAACCTAGCTTCCGTTTCTGATTCAAATATTAAAGAAAATATCGGTAATTCTGAGATAAATTTCAGTAATTTTAACGCAAATAAAGACGATGATGAAAATCACAGATACTCTGAACAAAGTCTTGAAAACCGTTACATTGATCACAGCTATGCTAAAAACGCTGTACAAAATCCTCGTATTGGACATCATAGGAGATCGTTTATCTGGACTCGTGCAAGACAGAGATTCACCGCTAAATACTTAGATTCTTCAACTCCATCCTTGGATTTGAAGTTTAATCAGATGAGCTACACGTCACTTCCAACTCCAGATGGAATGAGCTCAAAAGGTAGTCCCAAACAACGGGCCTCGACAACGCAGATAACGATAACTCCTAATCGTTTGGCAAACTTTTTTCATCTAGAACAATCTGGAAAATCTACAAAAGTATTGGATCCAACAATTAGATTGATTCAAGCAAGAAAAAATTTGGAAATATTGAAACATTCTGAGTCATCGAATGCTTTCCGAGAGTCCACGACTCATGCAAGACTTTTAGATCCTTCACGAACGACGGATTCGTTAACTGTCCCAATCATTCATTCAGAACCACCAAGTCCAATTGATCCTCTACCACTCGATTCGTTGAAAGAAGAGGATAGCAGTAAGAGTACAGCGGACTTTTCTTTTAATGGATACGTTAATCCGTTAAGACCGCAACCTACCCCTCGAAATTTGAAAAGTCCAACGAGGCATTCTGATCCTGTAATTCCCTCTGTTCTGCTCAACATCGAAGATTGTAGCGAACAACAGCAGCAGGATTATCAGAACATTTGGCAAACCGCTTCGCCAACAAGAGATTCTGAACCAGTAAACCCCAGAGATTTATCAGATTTACTCTTGCGATGCGTAAGTGAAAAATTTGGAGACAATAACCGATTCTCCGACACGATATTCCCCGAACACGATTCCACGAGATTTAGCTCAAGAAGACCCTCAGATTCAAAATGGTCCGAGTCTTCCAGGAGTCAAGAAATTCTGTCAAACGTAACGGAACATCCGCGATTTCCTTCGTCCTACTCTGTAAACAATTTTCATACTTGCAATAGCGGTAGCGATCTCAACGATCTCACTTCTTGTCTCGATCCCTTTATGTGCTCCGATGCGCTTAGCTCATCACTTCGAGAGTCTTTCTTCAGTGCACCTTCCGTACCGGACTCTGAGGACATATTCACATCATTCGAAGCAGACGAACCAACACCAGAAAGGATTTCGCCAAAGGCGCGAGCTTCTGTTTCCAGTATTAACCTGGTCAAAAGACCCGGAGGAGGCCTACACAACGAGGTACAGCTGGACCTTCAGAGCAAGTCGACTGAATCAATGTTTCGGGTTAGGGAACAAAATGAGAGACTGTGCGCGATTTTAAGATTAGAACCAAGTATTCATCGTAGTAGGCCGAGAGTAAGGCCTGTCAGCTGCAAAGACTCGCGTCTAGCCCCGCTGGCCACGCCAACGCCCACTGACGTTTGCACGCCTACCTTCGACATCACCGTAGTTTCTGATATCAAAGGTGAAGGTGGTGTAGGAGTGCGAGTATAATTATTTCTTTACACTTAGAACTTTGATTAGTGGGTTAATTGTTCGAAATAATTATGAAATACCTAATCTGATATATTTTCAAATAATCTTATATTGATACGACTGATTTTTATTGTTTATTAACGAAGAGATAATGCTTACATATGCATGACTGATAATTTTTACAATTGGATTGAACTGAAAATTTCTTGCGAATGTTTGATTTATCCCGCATTGCACTTGTAGCTGTTAAAATAATTACTGCGTAAAATATTTAAATAGTTCGTTAATAGCTTCCTTTATACGAATGCCAAAATCTTCAGTTTTCTTAAATAACAAACTTCCCAAAAGGTTAGATAGACTTTGTAATAAAATAATGATTTGTAAAATAGATTTAGACTATTAAGCTTAAGTTTATTAAGCTAAACTCTTATTGTAGATATATTACGACAGTATAATACAGTAGTATAAAATTACTAAGTTACGAGCACATTAAAATCTTTTGTTTATTTTTTACATAAATATCATTAATTAATTAACTCGATTAATTCATTTTTTCATACAAGAATTTGTAAATATGTCATTACTAATTATATTGATCTTCATTTCAATTTTGTATTTTTATTTTCCAAAAAATATTGAACTTGCGCGATTAATTTAAAGGATAAAGAATTTTAAAATGAAAATATCCTTAATGAGAATTACAAAACAAGGAAAGTGAAAGAGAAATTGATTACGGAGAAAATCACTATACGGATGCAAAAATTATATAACTCATAGATAGCAATGAAATCTAAAAAAATTTAAGTGCAATGGAAGATATATATATACAAATGTTGAAACATATATCAAAATGAAATATACAATACTATAAAAGTAATACAGAGAAGCTTATACGCTTTGCAAGTGGAACAAAGAAAAGAGTTCAAAATCTAAAGATAGAGACAAGAGTGCATTAGTTAAATAAAACGCGAGAATTAAATTTAATTTTTATTACAGAGCAAATTAAATATCTTCTCTTTCTACATGCAAATTCATTATATGAAATATCAATAGCATATTTTACCAAAGAAATAATGAAGAATATGTGATATATGAAATAAAGTTGTGCAAATAATAGACCCCTATTTTTTCTTCTTTTATTTATAATAACAAATATAAACTATATTGTACATACGTACATATATATACCAAGAAAACATAGGCAGCGGAATAAAATTGTTCAAATAAAAAGTACCTGTGGATTGTAACCGATGTAAAAGTTTTAATTTACCAAAAAGCCATTTAATTTTAATGTTTATCAAATGTATTGTAAAACTGAAAAGGTAAAATAATAAGGTAATATCTTGAAATTGTTGGGATGGAAATAAAAGTAATAGTTTCAAAATACTGATGTTGAGCATCAATCAAAATATGCTACAAAATTGTACTTCATCGTGTAATGTACTGATCAAATTATAATATGAAATTGTTGTAATTTAGCGATCTTCGAGTCGTAAAAAAAAAACTTTTAATTTCCTACTCACTGGCATAAGCGCGATGTTATCACGAACAGATAAATATATTGTTGTAAATAAAATAGCAATCATGTTCAGGAATACAATGGTCTCTATAATTAATGCAGTTAGCCGGTTAATCTATAAAATCAATAAATGTGTGTCCAAATCTTCTTGTACATAAACTGAAAACTTTTTTATTAAAGAGTATTGTAATTTATGTTTTCAATATTGAAAAAATATTATATTTTTTTTCCAAGCTCTCGATAGTAATTAATAAAAATATGCAATTAATTCTTTTACTTTTCTTATAAAATATCAGAAAACTGCATTGAGATGTACTGATTACCTCGAGTTAAAATGCAAATGCTAAAAATAGAGAAGTTATAAATAAAAATTAAAAAAACTATCATTTTGACCTTGAATTGATGAAAACCACTTATTTTGGTTTACTGAGCGTATTTCTCGTATAAAGCTTTGATTGACTTGTGCCAAGTGCATCACATAAATTAAAATAATCAATATTTAAATTTCTCCAAATTCTCTATAAGAATTTAGATGTTGTAATTTTGAGTGATGATAAAATCATTTTTTATGAAATTTTTAATTGGATGAGATGAATGAATAATGCAGAATGGGTAACAAAAGAAGAACGATAAATGGATTAAAAAATGAAAATGCAGTTTCCCCACCTGCACTTATAATTTTCAATAAACAAATAATTTTGTTCGTAGTCTTAAAGCGTCCTAGTAAATATCCTATTATTTTATACACATTTAATAGTGTAATTATTTGAAATTTAAAGTTATTTATATGATTTCTTTAAAACATTTAGCTATTCAAGCGTCCCGCTGAAATTATTATTATTTTTTTTTTAATTGTCAACAAAAAAAAGTGACAAAAAATCTCTTTCTCTATTACAGGATAAATAAGCTGCCCTAAAAAACGTTATAGATATATTTATGCGAAAAAGAAAATGTATAATGTTAGAATGTTGCAATTAATCTTCAATTATGTAGCGGAAAATTCTGAATTTTCAATGCTCTTGTAACATTCAGACTAAACTGTATGTACGAATTTGTCAATACGTAGGCCGTTTTAAAATAATTATATGTTTTTTATACGTAAAATTTAAAGTAACGTGCTGTAAAAATGTGCTATTGTATGAACCCATGTTTTTTAAACGATAATTTAAAGAATTAAAATGCGATAGTTTGAAAAAAAATGATAGTAGCTATGGTAAACAATTTCAACAATGATCAAACCTACATATATATAAACGCTACTATCTACGTTCAATAAGCCATTATAAAATGAAAAAAGTCTACTTTTTTATACGCAGAAAAATCGTCGACATTCAGTCGAATGCGATTGTGTATAGTATCAACATACATACGATTGTAATTTTAACAATGTAACAAAATATAGGTATTGCGTGCGTATAAATTAAAAAAAGACCTCTCATACGACTTCCTACTCTTGTACCTCATCGCGGTGACTCCGCGTATGAATTTTCTTATCTTTTTGTATAACTCACCTGAGGTAATAAACACATTGTATTTTAGTTGGAAATTATCGTTTACACATAAATTGCGCCCGATGATCAATATAAGCTTCCTAAATAAGTATTTGCTTACGTAAAAATATTACTTAATTATACTGTAATTAATTCCATTGCAAACATTTTTTTGTAATTATTGTTTCAGTGAAGTAAGAGCCGTTTTGAACAAGAATTGAATGTATACTTAGCTGAAAATAAATTAATTATGTATGATTTGCAAATCAATTATTTGTAGAATTGCGTACGACGAATTTTGTTTGTTATTCATAAAACTTACGTAAAACGAATCAATCGATTGTTTAATTTTGGAGCACCGTCTGGAAATAAAAATATATTTCAGCATTTGTAATAATAATAATAACAGACATCGATATATTTTTTAAAAACTCTGTTTTATTTTTATGTGGAATAAAAGCAGACTAACGTTGTTATACCTATGAATAAATTTCTGGAAAATAGTAGAATCATATATTTTCTTCATTTAATTCTTACCTATACCATCATTATTTTATAAATCTGCAATTTTAATTAATATTACTTAAACAATTAAGTTTAAAGGATGATATAATAATTATAATCCATCTTAAATGACAAATACATATGTTACAATGTTCCACACCTACTTTGCATTTTGTTTTTAAAAAGGTAAACAAATTCTGTTTCAATTTAAAGAATGAATACGTAAATATATTTGAATTTAGCGCGTCGAGCTGATCCCAAATTTGACATTATACTTAAATTATTTTTTAAGGTAATTAAAAAGGAATTTGCCGTTGTGCTTATAATTATTAGATTTTTATTGACAACAATTTAATTGAGTTTTTTTAATTAAAAGTATTATAATAAGTCATATGGTATGGTAGGTATTATCAGTAGCAGCTGTTAGGCTATAATATTTGCTTACCTACCCTATCAGTTGATGGTATACGTATGCGTGAGTGCAATTTATATTAGGCAAGCTAGCATACGGTGACCATGCGGTGACCCGCCAGACCGCCTTTCGCAAGCTCACGTTGAACCAGGAGGCAATTATTTGCGTGCGTGTGCAGAAACAGGTACACAAGTGAAGAGGTAACGGAGTAGCGAAAAAGAGGTAACAGAATGGCACGGATCAAGACATAACCTGCAACATTTTACACTGAATGGATACTATAGCGCGTGTCGTCGTCTGCATATGAAAAGGTAACACGTTCTCGATACGAAGAGGATGACCGAGAATTCAGTACAAGCAGCTGGTGATAGTGCCAGGAAACTCCAGGAGATGAGCATCGCGGAGACGAAGGTCGAGGATTCTGCAGTTAATGGCTCGCACGACGAGGACGACGTCGTAACACCTTGGAATGTAGAGAGCCAGAACGACTCTGGAATCGATTACGACAAGTTGATAAGTAATTTAAAAAAAATTGACGTAATACTTATTATCTCTTTCAAGATTGTAATTGGTTTTTTCATATAAATTATTTGTTTTACAGAGAGGTTCGGCAGCTCTAAGATAGACGATGAATTACTTGGACGGTTTGAAAAAATTACTGGTCAAAAGCCACATCACTTCCTTAGAAGAGGAATATTTTTCTCTCATAGAGATATGCACACAATATTAAACTTGTACGAACAAGGAAAGCCATTTTATTTGTACACAGGAAGAGGTCCTAGTTCCGATTCAATGCATTTAGGACATCTTATTCCATTTATGTTTTGTAAGTGGTTGCAAGATGTGTTTGATGTTCCTTTGGTGATTCAATTGACAGACGATGAGAAGGCCATATGGAAGAACTTGAAAATAGAAGATGCAATAAAACTGGCTTATGCAAATGCAAAAGATATTATAGCATGTGGTTTCAGATTAGAGAAAACATTTATATTTTCAAATCTGGAACATATAGGAACTAATCCTGCATTTTACCAGAATATGATTAGGATACAAAAGTGTGTTACTTTTAATCAAGTTAAGGGAATATTTGGATTTGGTGACAGTGATCCTATTGCAAAAATTGGGTTCCCACCAACGCAAGCAGCACCAGCTTTGTGCAGTACTTTTCCTTTTATTTTCAAAAATGCTAAAGTTCCATGTCTTATTCCATGTGCTATTGATCAAGATCCTTACTTTAGGATGACAAGAGATGTAGCTCCAAGAATTAATCATCCAAAACCTGCTCTGCTCCATTCCACATTTTTCCCTGCACTTCAAGGTTCTAAAACAAAAATGTCTGCTAGCGATAACAACACTGCAATATTCCTCACAGATACTCCAAAACAAATAAAAAATAAAATTAATAAACATGCATTTTCTGGTGGCCAAGCTACTGTTGAAGAGCATAGACAATTAGGAGGTAACTGTGATATTGATATATCTTTCCAATGGCTAAGATTCTTCTTAGAAGATGATGAAAGGCTAGAGGCAATAAGAAAAGTAAGTTTAATATTTTTCATATTTCATTGATTTTCTAATAAATTGTACATTATTTTTCTAGGGATATTCAAGTGGTGAAATTCTAACTGGTGAACTTAAAAAAGAATTGATAGAGATATTACAAAAAGTAGTTGGTGCACATCAGGAAGCTAGAGGCAAAATAACAGATGCCACTGTGAAACAGTATATGGTGCCTCGAGATCTTGGTTTTACAGTGACTAATAAATAGACAACTGTTTTCATTGTCTGATGCACAGTTTGTATATTGAGGGTGGCTTACTGCAAATGCGATAAAGCAATGTGCATTTTAGGTTCATTTTTTCAAATCTTATTTAATTTCAATTATTTATTTCACCGTGCATTCAATCATACATCAATATTTTTACTTAAAAAATGTTGAAAAAAAATTTATTAGAGATTTAATAAAGTTTACAAATTTTCAGTATTTTCTTGCATAATGTTATTTAAAATTTGCGTATATAATTGAAATTTTTTATTATAAATCAAAATCGTTAATCGTTGATAAATTGTCCTTGGGGACGGTCATGTTGAATGAATAACATTTCAAAAATGAGTAATTTTTTTATCTACATATTAAATCTGAATTAGATTAGAATATTATTAACAAGCTTGATAAAGAATTTCAAAGAAGCACAAGGTGAAGCACATTTAAAATCTTATAAAGTTAGCTTTGCTGCCTCTAGTAGCTAGACAAATTCATTAACTATAAACAAGGCACGTTTAATCACAGAATTGTACTTAATGTGCGTTTAAAGTATTAATTATAAAGCTTTAAAAATAGTTAATTTAAAAAAAAATAATAAAATATTGCGAATTTGAAATTGTTATATTATAAAGTTCATCTTGCATTCAAATTATTTTGTAAGAAATGGATTAATTTATATTTGATTGGTTTTTCACTGCTTTGTAAAAGAATTTATGTACTTAGCAAAAAGCTAAAAGATATGCAAAGTATAAAGAAGAAGTAAAATAAATTGAATTTTTATTTTTGTACAACTTGATACATTTTTTGTGTGACTTTGTGTAACGTAAACGTATAGAATATACTTATTTTTATACATTTTAAAGATTAAATCTCTTTTTACTAGGCAACTGCAAATGACACAGTTAAAAAATTTTAATTTTTATCACGTGTAAAGCAGACTTTAAAATACAGCCTATAATGGGGCGTGAAACCTTTTCAAGGCTGTGCACTCTGGCAACCCTCGGTTTTCTCGATTTCTTGCTTCAGTAACTTTAGCGTATGTGAGCGAGCTAATAATGAAGCTTTACAAGTTTTTTTTTTAACTTTTGCGTTGCCTTTGCTTATAAAGTAACGCTTGGATTTTGCTCTTTGCTTTTATGGAACGTTAATTTTAATTAATATCGCTCTTTGTAAATTAAAATAAAAATTATTCTGTGAACACAACAAAGGGATACAAATATTAATCAGATTATTATTTATCTATCAAATAGAAATTATGTTTCTGCGCGTGACGGATATAATAACCGAAGTAATAAGTACTGGCTAAATTTTTTTCTTATCAACATTTACGTAACAACAAACTAATATCAGGAAGCGATGGAATTAAGAATAAAAGAGTGATTTTAAAAGGTCACTTATCTCAATTTCCTTGTTTCCAAGTGCTTTTGTCTAGTCGATATTAAGCGATATATTCTTCGACCGGCTGCCTCCGGGTTGCCGACAAAAGCCCACGCGAGAACAATTATTATTGTATATACATATACATATAGGAGAGGTGGGCGTCGAAGGGTACAAGTTTCGATCAGTTTCCGAAAGTGCGAAGTGGACGTTTTTTTCACCGCTTCATACTCGTTCCCACTGAAAAAAGTCGGCTAATTTTAACTCTTCGTTAAAAGAGGCGTGAGTTTTTAAAGCATCTTTTCGCCGCGTTTGAAAATTTCTCGATGATAAACCACTTTTGTTCGTCGATGTTCTAATCTGGACGATGCGGGACATTCGCGTGACTCCGGTAAAGTCGTTGAAGCGAGGATTTATAAATTCAAGGTAGTAGGAGCGGTACTGTTAAGACTTTTCGACTTTTAATACTCGCGATATTAGTGCGTTCAAACTTCAGGTTGGGAATATTATCATGAAATGAAGATGTCGATCGATCTCTTATACTATCGAAGAGAAATTCATATTAGTTATTTCTATTGATTTTCAATTGCATAAGATTCTTTTGCAACAAGATATAGCATGTCATTTTTGTTACATGAGTCGATGACTAATCTAAAATGATACTCTCGTAATTTCTAAAAGAGCTCGCAGTGCAATTGCCGTCGTAGGTTTTTGCATCATTATAATAAAATTATTGCGGCAGATTGACGAAAATAGATAATATTTTAAAATAATTTATGATATTTTTTATGTTACAAGGGTCACTGTAAAAATCGAGGTAAAATTCATATAATTAAAGTCATTGAGTGCATGATGTAGCACAACTGGGAAATTTATGTGTATCTTGCGTACCACTTCATTTATTGCAATGTGACGCATACTTACGTTTTCTTTTACCCATACGGTCAATTCCTAATTCACGCACTTTAAGTCATTCATTGCTTTCTATATTGAAGTCAGTGATGCTGACAATTAGTTTCACGTCAAGGATCTTTGATATCTCTGCGAATACAAAGCCAGAACAAACATCATTAATAAATAATATTTAGTTCAATGTTTCATCTGAATTTACAAATTCATGGTATAAATGTGAATGAGTTACTTACGAAAAATGTGCAGTAAATTCTTCTAATAAAATGCATTTCATTCATTGACTCATTCATTCACTTTGTTAAGATGCTCACAATACTAATAACAATAATAATTTTATAATTAGATATTTGTTAATTTATTTCATACAATTCGTTTGTTTGTGTTTACATTACAGCAAAGAAAAATTAATGATAATTTTCTTAAAAATGTACAGCTGCTGTATGCGACTATGATTCACTCACAGTGTGATTACTCACTAGAAGAATTGTCTATTAATTCCAGTAAAGAATTGCAATAGTATACAAGATCTAATTTTTTATTATAATAATGTTAAGTGACATTGAAAGGCAGAGAACTATATATGGAACAGTTGAAACTTGACACAGAAAAATGTTGTCTTTCCGTTTTTTACAACTAAATAATTTTTTCCATACTTTTCCTTAAATAAAATACATTTTATTTTGTTCTAAAAATATTATCATTCAACCCGTTTACTGAACCTTGCCAATATATAAGAAACTCCGTATTTAAATATAGACTGCGGCAGTGACCGAATTCGTTTAATTGACAATAACGTAAATCTGAAAGTTATGTATACGAATGCCATTTTTTTATTATCTAAAACTGATAATTAAAAAAGTTTTTAGAAGGCGAGTCTGCAGATTTAAATAATTAACTCGTAATGTTCTTTTTTGTTTTTAATCGAGCTACTGCTATCTGTTTGGACATTCATCTAATCTACTCGTGGTTTAATTTAGATAAGAGAAGAGTAAAGATATAAATTATTGATAACATTTAAAAATATCATTCGCGGCACAAAAAACTCGAAAATAAGCAACGCTGAAAAAGTTTTAACTAAACTTAATTATGCTAATATTGTACTTCGCGCTAACGTACTTCTGAAAATAAAAAACGAAAGTAAATTATAATGGAACATCATTATCGGCAATGTGATGATGATGTTATCAGCAATACCAAATTATTTTTATCTGTTATTGTTTGAGGTGAGCACCGGTTGAATGATTGATAATCTCGTCGTATTTTCCCCTAAAAATAAATTAAGTGTCGTAATAAAAATTTGTAATATCAAATATTTACAAATTTCCATAATAAATAATTTAAAAATAGAACATTTTAAGAACGCGAATAGATCGCTATAGTCTTCTTTTCTTTCTCAACAAATTTTTTGTCTGCAGTTCTCTATTGCTCCACAATATATTTGCAATTTTAAGCGTTTAAGTTTCGTTTTAATAATTCTTACAATGTTTTATGAATTTTTGTTTATTTTATTTTATTTTATTTACATAGCAATAAAAGTAAAATAATATAAAATACTATAATTAATTTTATTTTATATCTTTTATATTTATAATAATAAAAATAAATAATCCTTAAATAAAAAGCTTAGCATCATCCGCTCTCTTTAAATTGCGATAACAGCCATAGGAAAAGAACATCAATCTCGAAAAATCAATCAAAGCGCTGCCTCCGAAAACAAGCCGCCGCTGTTTCATTCAGAAAACAAGCGGGTAAACTCGCGCACAAGCCAGATGCACCCCCGGACCCCCATGACCCCATCCCATCGCTCGCAGCTCACCCGGCCGCTCAGCATGCACCTCGCGGCAGTTGCGCGGTCGCCCGTATATGCGTAAAATATAAAAAAGAATCGCTCGAAAAGCGGCAAGGCGCGGGAAGTCCCGGGACGCATGCGCGGCGTGACGCGCGCGCGAACCCACTCGGGCGTCCATTGGCCGACGGTGACGCCACGATCCGCGCGACAGCGCCTGTGCAATTTTTCCTCTCGCTCTCGCCGCCAGAACCGCGAATCGCCGCCTCTCGCTCTGGCGCGTGCGCCCCGCCGCCTCGGCTGGCGCTCGCCTAGTAGCCTCCGCCATTCATGCGACGGGCAGTCGATGTCGGTCTCGTCCTTGTTCCTCCCGTGCGCTGCGCCTCATAGCGATCGGGCCGCGTTTCCTTTTTTTTCCGCCGCCGCCGCGCAAAACTGTCGCCGTCCGGAGCGGAACGAGCGAGGCCCCGTCGCTGCAGTCAGACCCGCTCTCCCTCGCTCCCTCCCCCCTCGTGAGTAGTACGCGAGTGCACGGGGCACAAGTGTAGAGCAGCTCATCAGCGCAGGGTCGCGAGCTCGCTGCAGGAAGTAGTGCCTCCCAGAAAGACAACGGACGAGGAGACAGCGAGGGCCCGGGCCGTTGGAGGACTCGGCGGCACGCATCGGCGCAGGAGACGAGGTTCACGAGGTACGTAAGTATAGCTAAACGATGTCCAGGTTCTCGTTGTTATTTACGCGGCGGACCGTCCAAGGAAAGAGAAAGTGTGCGCGCACGTGTGTGTGCGTGTGTGTGCGAGCCGCGAGGACTCGAGGGAGCTTACGCGAGTTTACGACTGTTGCGAGTCCGCGAAGAGTCCCGGAGAGTCTCTGGTGGAGGCGCGAGCGAGGCCCCCGGACGTCGTCGACGTAGCGGCGACGGATGTAAATAAACGGGAACGAGGCCCTGACGAGTCACCGGCGGCTTGGCCCGGGGCGCGAAAAGTGCCTCTATTTTAAGTGGAAGCCCCAGGGAGCTGCGCTCCTTATCGCGCGGCCGTTCTATCTCCGTCTCTGGCTGCGGTGTGTGCGCACTGCGATCGTCATAACCTAATTTTCGCGTTACTGGGCCGTTGGCTGCCTCAGCGCCGGTGCACGTATACTACATAACAGCGGAGCAGAACACGGAGGGGCCCATCCCGTCGCGGACAATTGGCGGCAGCTGCCCGCGAGATAAGGACACTCGCGGGCGAGTGCTCGCCGTAACGTCGTCGTGTATTGTACGCAAGGGGAGAAATAGAGTTGAGAACGAGAGGGAGGGAGAGCGTCGGAGGCTCCGAAGTCCGAGGGAGGAAGGGGCTGGGAGTACACGGACACGCGCCGCTCCGAGAAGCTTCGCTTTTATAATATGCGCCTCCTCTGTGTGCCGTGTGTGCCAGTGCTATTTCAGTAACTTTCGATAGTTCGCTCGGCGCGCGGCGTTCGACTAGAAAAATTGGGACGTCGGGGGAAAGAGGAGGCGAGGGCCGTGTGTGTTATGTGCACGCCGCGACGAGTGTGGCGGCAACAAACTTCCGCGCGGATTGATCGAGCGGAGAAGGATACGCCGACGTAGCCCCCGTCAACGACGTCGCCGTCGTTGTCAGCGGCGCGTATGTCTCGCGGCGAAACGGGGCAAATCTGAAAATAAAAATAAACTGCCAGTTTCGGAGCTTTTGACGCGAGTGTGTGTGTAGGTTGCGCGGACAGTGGAGGGACTGCATTATCGGCTCGCATTATATTATCGTCGTCTGACTGCGCGATTAAACGCTGATTTCGTCTGCAAACTTGATGCTGCATCGGTAGCGCGACTCCGTTGAGATCCCATTGGATTTATGGCACTCGAGGTAATCGTTCGACGATTTGTTTTCTTTTGCGTTCTTTTGCTTCTTTCCTTATCTGGAGGCTTCCCGTTTTTCGTTCAACTGTCACATGTTCAAGATTTGTAATTTACTTCTTACTATTCAATGTTTGAATAGTGTCTGCCTGTGCATTTCTAAATTCAAGACTCTTGGGGGTTGTGTAACTAATGGAACAAAGAAAAAAAAATGTAAAAGAGGATGATAAGAAGTATTAAAAGTATATGAACAATTAAATAATTGGATACATTTTTTTCGTTGTCATAACTAATGTTTCAATTTAAGTCAAATTATTGTAAATGCTATGTAAACTTGTACTTTAAATAGATTCCAGCTACTAGTGGTCTAACATTGATAAGAGATTTTTAAATATATTTTTGTATATTATCTTATTTGATTAGCAGTTACAATGATTTCTGAACTATTCTATGTAAACTATGACTTACTATGATTTTTAGTTTCTTTGAGAAAAAAGGGTCAAATTTTGAGCAAAAATGACTTTAAGGTTGATAATATTTTTAGGTTTATAAGGATAATCAATAAAAAATAAGCATGAATCTTAATTTTTTGTTTAGATTGAAACATGTCAACTGTTCCTTCATTCGATCGCTGGAAAATAATGGTAAAAAAATAAAGAAATTCTGAAGAGTTATAAAGTGATCAAGTAAAGAAATCGTTAAGCAGTTATGGGGGCATTTTTGGACACACCGAAGACCGAAAAATACAATGAGCACGGTGAAGGCAATGGCCTGAAATATGGAGTCGCCAGCATGCAAGGCTGGCGACTGGAAATGGAAGATGCTCATCGGGCAATAACAGGTCTGGAGGGTGGTCTCTCAGACTGGAGTTACTTTGCTGTGTTTGATGGTCATGCAGGTGCTCTAGTATCAGCACATAGTGCAGAACATTTACTAGAGTGTATAGTACAGACAGAAGAATTCAAAGCTGAAGATGTGATAAAAGGAATACATTCTGGCTTTTTAAGTCTGGACAACAAAATGCGATGTCTTCCACAGATGTCTGACGGTAAAGACAAGTCCGGTTCTACTGCAGTGAGTAGACACTCTTATTCAACCTTATTAATTAAATCTAAAGCTTTAAATTTAATTTATACAAACTACTTTAAAATCAACTGTAGTTGAAATGAAAATATATCTAAAAAGATACATTATAATGTTGAAAAATTGTAAAATTGAAGAATTGAAGAATAATTGTAGTCATTTTGTAATTTGTTATTCAATTTGTTTATAGGTTTGTGCATTTATATCACCGAAAAACATCTATGTCGCTAATTGTGGAGACTCGCGGGCAGTACTTTGCCGTTCAGGAAATCCAATTTTTTCAACGCGCGATCACAAACCCGTCCTGCCCGCCGAAAAGGAAAGAATTCAAAAAGCCGGCGGTAACGTTGTTATTCAGCGAGTAAACGGATTACTTGCTGTTTCTCGAGCTCTCGGCGACTACGAGTACAAAAATGTCGAAGGCCGAGGTCCCTGCGAACAACTTGTCTCGCCGGAACCCGAGATATTCGTACGTGATCGAGACGATGAAAACGACGAATTCCTGGTGCTGGCGTGCGATGGTATTTGGGATGTCATGACCAATGAAGACTTGTGTGATTTCATACACTCTAGGCTACTCATTACTGATGATTTGGAATCAGTTACTAATCAAGTCATAGATACTTGTTTGTATAAGGTACCTAAACTATTTTTGCAATACTTTTTTTTATTATTGACCAATTATGAATCGCCAATTAATTTAAAAAGGAAAATTTATAAAATACTTTTATTTGTTTTGCTTACAGGGTAGCAGAGATAATATGAGCATAGTTTTGATCACGTTCCCTGGAGCTCCAAAGCCGAGTCCCGAGGCTAAAAAGAAGGAGGCCGAACTCGACATGTTCATTGAGAGGACAATTAAAGGTTCATTGTCTTTTCCATACATGTATTCGCTACTTTCCTTATGCTGTTGCATTAATAGGCGTTCACGATCTCGCGCTCGTAAACGCACTTGACAAACGTATGAATATGCAGAATAGTAACAATTGTGCAGTAATTCTTGATGTAACTATATGAAATATAAGCAATTTCATAACATGCTATGCGCGTTAGTAGCAGGCTATTCGATCCAGCCAAGAATAAGCTAAAATTTTGGCTTCAACCAAAGAGAACTTATTTATATATACAAAAAAAAAAATTAGAAATACTGCAAACAAATTATATTTCATATACAGAGTGCAAAAGAGTGATGTTTGTAAAGTAAATTAACGTTATCAATGATAACGATTTTTTTGCATATTTTATCTAATAAATTTTAAAGAATTGTTATTTATTAGAAATAATCTGTTGAAAACAGATCTGTTAATAATTACGAATTACTCTTTTTGTCTTTATAGTGTAGCGATTTAAAATGTATTGATCAAAAGTACTGCCTTAATAGAGTATATTGCTAATTCCCAAATACCTAGCTATAATGCACATACGTCAATTACATATTTATAAATACAAAGCATCTATTTATTTCTTGAAAATATAATTTTGATAAATGTGATTTTCAATTTATTCTATTTAACAATAATTTAACATAAAATTAATTATTATAAATATGTCTATCATAATATAAAATACTTGTTTTGGCATTTCATAAAAATGACAATATTGACTCACAAAAGTGTTAAATTTAAAAGCAATTAAATTAATTTTGTTGGAATATTTAAAAAATGCATATACATGTACCACAAAAAGCAATATATTTGGTATTACTATGTGGCTATATTTGCTGTATCTCTGTGTAGGACATTCTTACTGCAATTGTTAGTTTAACCCATTATATTAATGTCACAAAGACATAAACAAAAGCTATTTTCAAGAAGGTGAAGTTTAAAATATGTAACTATTGCAGACATTTTTTTTAAGTGTATTAACATACATATCAATTCACATATAACTAACATCAGCCTAATAATATTTTGTTATCAAATTTTATTGTGCCAGAAATATATAATACAAAAGCAATAAATGTTATTTTGGATCACTATTAATAATTTCAAATTAATATTAATTTTAATGTCCAAGTTTACAATTTTTCTTTGTATACTCACATTTTGCAGTTACTTAAATGACTAATTAATTCCACCTTTGGAGTTGTTAATTTTAAATTATAAGGTTTGGAAAGTTTTTTTAAAAGTAGTTTAGCAGTTATTAATTAACAGGTAGGTAATACAAATAATTACATGCTAGATTTTTTATTACAGTTTATTGCATTATCAGTTATTTAATATAACGGCAATGCATTTCTTATGGCAGAACTTTGCAGTTGCCGTTATTATTTCATACAAACCTTCAATCTAAAATAAAATTAATTAAAAATATCGTCTTAATACGTATATATAATTGACTCAAAATAATAATACAATTCCAATGGTGGAAATATCATTAAAATTAAATAAAATAAAAATATCAAATTAAAAAAGAAAAGAAGAATGTACCTACTTATGACCGGACTAATGTCAAGACTATAAAAACCTGACTCACATTCACCCATAAGAAATGTACTGTAAAATAACACACAAAAATTCCAGTCCTAAGTAGCTGCATGTTTTTTTGAAACTCACTTAGTAATTTATTTGTTGCTTATGAGTGTATTTATTATTTCCAGCAGAATTATATAATTGCTTCTTTACCTCAAATGCAAGCTTTTGTATAAAAAAGAAAATATTAGTACCACCCAAAAATTTAATTATTATTACAATACATTTATTTTATGCAAATTTTATTTAATGTTATAACTTACTGTAAGTAAACAATTGTTAGAATGGAACAAATTAAAATGAATGTGACATGCTTATACATTTAAATTATATCCTTTTTATAGTACAAACATTTTTTCTACATTTTTTATGCACATTGCATTACAATAGATAATCATCAATAACTCATATTTTTATTAATTGTAATATTTCTTTTTTTTTCAACAGATATAGTTTCACAAGAGGAAGACAAAAAGGACTTTGAATTTATCACACTTCTTCATCTTCTCATGCATCAGAGCATACCTAATCTGCCTCCTGGAGGTGGGCTTCCTGCAAAGTAAGTTTTTCACACTTTTATTTACATTAATTCTGATCATTATTAAAATATCAACTTTATTCATTCTGAAGACATTTTTTATTAGTAATTATATTAAATTTTTATTGAAAATTAGGTACACTTATCTTGCACAACATTTTGTAGTGATTACCAGAATAAAAGTAAAACTTAAAAATTAAAATTTACTCCACAATATCGATAATTTTTCTGCGAGAACGCGGTACCTAACGCTGCACAGTCTTGCTAACTCTTAAAGAATCAAGCGACTGGCGGGAAAGCTGTTGCTTCACGGAAGTAATTTTACGATTCGGTATAACCCTTCAAAAACGAAGCCAAATCACCACACGAACACTAATACAGTATTGCTTACATAACTAAAACGAGCGAAGGTCCCGACACAAAGAACGAACTATGCATTAACAATTTGGCTTACTTCCCGTGCACATAATTAGATTTCTTTCCAAAATAGCGTATTCCCTGATCTTAACCTTGACAAAATTCGAAATTCTGGCATTTACGTTTGTCGTTGTAAGAGTTAATTTTTTAATATTCTATGTACTTCTTTTAAAATCAACTTCACAATTGAATTGAAAAATTTTAATGAAATTTTTTTTTATTATTTACATAAAATGTCATAAATATTTCCTTTTTAGATGTGTAACGTTAATTTGCAATATCTTTTTTTCTTTGTTCCAGACAAAAGTTTATCGAAAATGTATTTCGACAAGCTTGTCCTAGCAGAGCGGACAGTATAGGTGTTTCGTACGATTTTCTCCAATATAATTAACGGCTGACTTATTTCTAAATTTTATCAGATGTAAAAATACAAAATGATACATATTTTACTGGAAAAAGAGCATTCGTAAAATATGAGTTTTCCAAAAATTAATTGCCAACTAAAAAATAGAAAAATTTAAGAAACAGCAAATTTTATCATTCATTATTTATCACAAAATTAGAAATCATCGTATGTAAAAGATCAAGTTTGTAAGACAAGCATGGCATAAGCGTTTACTGACAGCCGAGACTTTAACTTTTTTTCTTCGTATTATGTACATATTTTTTTTAAAATCAAAGTTATTGAGGTATGATTGTGTATATCTAGCTTTAATCAACAAGCAGAGAATGAGATATTTTTTAGCTGCGAACTTTTAATTTTTTATTTGAATGATCAGTTGCGTCGATAGAATTGAAAAAAAAAGAGCTGTAGCATATGCGAGTCAGCAGCAACTGCGATAGACATTTTACTATTCAAAGAATAATGCCATGATTTGTGAGATCAACTTTTTATTCTACGATATATGTGCACTGTGAAAATATGCGAAACTTATTTTAAGTAATATAAAGAAAAGTAATAAACCGATT
The DNA here is from genome assembly GCA_035582955.1 of Sycophila texana. Taxonomy (NCBI): domain Eukaryota; kingdom Metazoa; phylum Arthropoda; class Insecta; order Hymenoptera; family Eurytomidae; genus Sycophila; species Sycophila texana. The sequence continues at coordinate 553,556 of JAWWEN010000038.1, forward strand.
AAGAAAGTCACTAGAACAGTAAAATATGGACATTAAGAGTGACAAAAAACATAACATAATATCGCATAACTGCAGAAATCATGCATAATATCTACAGAGGTAATTAAATGATTATTGATATCTTAATATTGTTGGATTTTATAAAATTTCCCTGCATCGAATCGATCGACAAAGATTTTATTACGGTTACTGAAAATGAGGGAAGAGAAATATTCAATTAAGGGTCATTCAATCACATGCCGGATATGAATCAAGATTACATACAAACGATTCACGCGCTGAAAATCAAGTAAAAACTTTGTAAACTTTTTGTAAGAAAAACTTCGAAAACCAATTGAAAAAAGGTCTAATGGAGTAAACCGCTAAAACAGTATTTTTTATAACGAGTCTGTTTTACCTTACTCATTAGACTTTTATATTTAAACTTAGAACATAAAAAACTACCATTTACGTGCAGGGCATGCTTGAGTAAGAAAAAAGTATACTACAAAACTTACGTAAAAATAAAAGAGTACGAATCAATGTAATCTAGATTTCTATCTATGCGAAATCGTGTTTCTACGATTTCCTCTGCCATGTTGACAAAAAGATGTGTATACTGTATAATGACACGCTATAAGTACATATATATTTTTGTAGTTCTAGGGACTTGCGCTCAGAATACTTACTCGTAGTAGGTTGAAATTTCCCGCTCTTCATAACGGCCGTTATATTTATAGCATTTAAAGCATAAAAATTTGAAAAACTTATGGACAAATATTGCAACTTATGTTATACATTTACGAGAGCGCTGCAAAGCGACGGCATTTGCGTGTGCAGGGCTGAGAAAATAAAATAGGCCACTTATTTAGTAGTAAATTGTAGCAGTCCTGTACATACACGTACATAAGCGTACAAACAAAATTATATTCAAATTTGGTATTGATTACAATGAAAGCCTTCAATTTTAGTTGCACTAATAGCAATTTTATTACTGCATACATTTTATTTCTTTCTTTAACGCAGAATTTCGTTTTACAAATCTTCAAATCATTGATAATAATGCGGAAAGAATACACATTCAATTTTTAAAGGTACTTTAATTCAATCGTATGCTATTTCTTAAATACATATTTTTTCCGTCAAACGGTAAAAATTTTTTTTTATTTTGGTCGGTAGAACATTTTCTGTAATAATTATCACTGCAAAATATTCTTTCTTCCTTTTTATCTTATACGAGTATTATTTTTGTTTAAAAAAAAACTGAAAAAATCTTGTTTTAATCATAATTTTTTGAACCTATCGAAATTTTTATTTCTTATAAAATATTTGTTAGAAAATAAATAACAAATTTTATAAATTAAAACAAAATGCTAAAATGAAATTATCGATGTTTTTGATAAATTATAATAATTAATTTTTTTTTAAATATTAAGTTTTTTTTTACATAATAATGAGTTTTGCAGGTTTTTGCATGTAAATAATTCATTTTTTTTTCAAATAGTCCTTTTCTGAGTGTAAGAAATAGAAAATGCTTAGTAGAAGTGAATCTTTTAATATTCTTGCATTATTCCTCTTCCAAGAATGACTAAAGAAACATAAAAAATTTTAATTTTTTAAGCTTACGTCCCTTGGAATTTTGGAAGACATGGTGTGGCAGGAAGACTAGTACCTTCCAGAATAGGACTATTTTTTATAAAATAAGAATGTAATATTTTTAATGATGAACAACTAAATGAAGAAAGGGAAATGGAACACAATATTTAGGCAATTTTTTGTCGACCAGTCGTTAAACATTTATTTACGCATTCGTCGAGATTTTAATTGTTTACTTAAATCATGTAATCATTGTACAGACGACGATTTACGCATTTCTTTTTATTTTCTTGCAATTTGTTCACTCGCACAAGAGAGTATCTAATCGTCGTACTTTCACATGCACTTACTATAAATGTTATAAAACTACTTGTTCGTTTAGAAAAAAAAACAAATCATCTTATCTAAAAAATTGTTGTAACACATAAAAATCAATAGGTTTAAGCATCACAAAGGGTGTGAACAAAACATAGAAATAAATTTGTAATTGGAACATTAATATTTTTTTTATTTCTTTTTCCATATATGTATATACCTACTGTGAATACCTTTAATTACATTTAAAAAAATGAGTATGAAAAACAAGCTTAATGAAATTAATAAATACCAATTACAAAAAAGTTACTATTGGTAACTATAAAAATCAGAATTGTTTATAGAAATAGAAATAACATTTTATTAAAATATTTTAAAATAATGTAACCTTTTTACTCACAGACTTTTATTATTTATTATTTACAATTTAATATCTGGTAAAAATAATTTATGAAGTTTATTAAACTATTCGTTATGATTTAATATTATCAACGCAACGATCATTATGATGAAAAATTGTAGTGAATTTTTCTTCCCAGACTTTACTCTAGGATAGTAAAACCAAAAAATATGTTATGTTTTTACAAAAAAATATTAAAGTGAGTCATCTTTGAATACATAGGTAATTTTATTTTGTATGTGATAAGCAGTGAATGGCAATGACATGAAGGTCAAAGATAGATAAAACGAATGAATTTGAATTAGTAATTACGCGAGCAATATATTAACATTTTTACACTGCATTCGTTACTTTTTTTAAAATTGCGAATATAAGATTAAAATAATTTTTTTAATTCTACCTTATTTTGCAGGATTTAATATAACGAGTCGAAAAAAAATCTTGCTAGGACATGTATTTTACTTTATAAAAAATATACTTTATAATAAATTTTCAGTAAAATTTATCCTAAAGTAATAGTTATCAGAATGCACTTTATATTACTTTGAAAATAAATTTTTTCTCAGATGCTCTTTACGCATGCGATAAAAAGAATTGTACAAACATGGAAAATAAGTACTTGCGTCAATTTTTCAACAGGATACGAGCTCCAAAGGGCATCTATGTAGAGATACTTCCCACTTATTATCATATATCAATGTTAATTGTAAGTAAAAGTCGACATAAATACGGGTCTTCGGGAATCTATTATTTTATATTCCAAAATTCACAAAAAGACATAATTAATCTGATCATAAATCAGTCTTTCTTTTTTTTTATTTTATATTTATATATTAATGTTTGAAAGCCTAAAATGTTCCCTTTATTATCTTTATAAATATTTGCAAAAAGGTCGTGCACTCGATCTAAATAAATTTTCAGTTTGCATAAAGTATACTTTGTTCATTTTTCAAGACTGAAAGTTTAAATTGAATCCTATTAGCGGATATATTTAGAAAATACTTTCATCTGACGGTTCGGATTGTTTACAAACTGATTTACATAAAACGATTGTTGCCGAGAAATAACAATTAACGATGTATTGCGTGATAAAAAAAATTCTATTTTACGCGTTTACAAAGCCCGTGCGGTCGATGGGGAGTTCCACCGAAGTATTTATATACCTAATCGACTTGCTACGTAACTTTGAGTAAACGACAGTTCTTTCTACGATATCTCTAGATTAAAGGAGCAAACCGAGCGGGATGGAAATAAAGAAGAAAAAGGAAATTTACAAGTGATCAAGAGACTATGTATAGTAACGATTTGACGTATTCATATAGATACATACATTTAATGCAGAGAGACAGTCGGTGTTGGAAATTTATGAGAATTTCCAGTCACCCTCGAAACGTCTCGTTTTATTACCATGAATACGAAATTGTGATTTTTATAGCGTATAATGAATATTAAAATTTGTATATTTATGTTAAGTCAAACATATTTATATAAAACTTCAAATTATTATTCTGATTTTGTATAACTTAATAAAAATTCAACAGATTTTTTTTTATCAGGGCTTACGTGGTTTCTTGTGCATTAAGATATTGCCATCATTAAATAATCATGAGTAATAATCAACAGTTACGTGCAAAGCAAAAAGATTAACACTTTTCAATACAAAATTCGTTTCCCGGATCGTTACCCTTATATAAACTCAAAATATTCTACTATTTCGACATCTCTCATTCAGTCTTTTGTATTTTGCAAAATCACATACGTTTTTAATATTTATCGAAAGCTTTATACAGATTGCAGTTGTTATAAAATTCTAATCGCAGTTTATGCAATACATATATATTACGTCCATTGTTATTGTAAACTGCATTAGACAATAAGTTTTATTTATCTTACAACATTATTTTTCGTAATTCTAACAAATTTCGTTTTGGAGGTAATTTTTATACATACTATTAAAAAGCAAAAAAAAATATGTTTAACACCTTTTAATAATGAGTTCACGTTTTTGCTAACTCTGTGAAAAGTCGACCGTGACACAACAAGATGAAAAATTGTAACTATTCGACGTGCCAAGTGTACGCGATTTACCACTTTATAACTGTTATCAGCTGATTTACTTTGCATAACTTCTAATGAAAAATAAAATTCAAGCAATTATTTAAATGTGTTTGTTATTTCTTCCTGATATGTATTTCTGTAGAAATAAATGAAAAATAAAAACAGTATTTTTTGTCGAAAAATTAACTATGGTAATTTAGCTATTTTCCTAAAAACATAGTATGGTTGAAATAAAATAATTCATTTTCGTATATAGATGTTTTATTACAACACATAATAACTTAGCTTTAAAAAAACATTTCATTTTGTCAAAGATATCACATGGAAAGTTTGTTCAAATAAAACATAGCCATCTTATATGTAATGCATTTACTGCACATTTCATTCTTTATTTTTCATTTTCTTAAGTTGGCCTAAGTAACACTTTTTCATTAATAATTAGTTACCTAGTGCAATTACTTAAAAATTCAAATAATGTATTTACAAAGTTGCAGTATTTTAATTATTAAACTGTTGATATGAGCGAATGACACTTTAACAATGGCTAGGAGTTCATCTGAGAAATTGTGCCGATCTGTTAAATAATTGGGAACAGTCAGTTCAATTTTTTTTTTGCAAGACTTACATATCTACATTAAAACGAGCAAGCATTCTCACTGAAAATAACAAAAAAGGATGACGTCGTTTACGAACCGAAATTTATGTTTAGACATATGATACACATGTTTAGACCTAGCGTACTCTTTCCCGTACTTTTTCTAAAATTTTTTTTATAAACATTTGTACTTTGAAGTTCTCACTAAATTTAATGTACACTTCGTTTTTTTTTCTCAAAAGAACTTTCAAGTAAACCGTTATCCTTTTTGTGTATTTTCATCACAATTGCGACAAACTCTCATACGCGGAGATATTCATACAATAATAATTTCACAATCGCCATTCACTAAAGTTATTACTACTATTATATTCAATCTTCTGATGACAAATTGGGTACTTTGATAAAGAACATTTTTATACATTTCATATCACATTTGATTTTTTTCTTATAACTGAAGTAATTTAAATCGCCATTTTACTTTTCTTGTTTAAAAAAGTAAATTGAAAACTGGTTCCGAGTGTCTATTCTTCATTTGTGTTTGACTTTATTTTTATAACAAACGTGGAGAAATTTCAGGACCCTGCATTGTCTTTTTATTTTACTTTTGACTGATTAAAGTCAGTTTGTGAGTCGCTTAAACTTTAGAATACTAAACATGTCAAGAAGTTTATCTAGCTGTACAAAAATAACATCAATTTTTTTTTCTTAAATCGATGCACTCGCATTTCTATACATTTTTCTAATCAGTCAACAGCCACGGCATACAAATTTTGGACGTCGTTATTACAGTAAATTATCTCACACGAACCAAATTATCCTTTCATACATTATTAACTTTCTTACAATCGCTTTGTAATGAAATAACATAAAAACTTAGGATGTAAACTAATATTAATTTTTATTACATTCGACTTCTCTGACCTGTCTTATTTCATTACAGTCAAGTACTTGTAATTAATTTATTTTTACTGATGAGACTTAAACGTTTTGATAACCTAATGAGACCAATTGATTTATAGGTACATAAACTGACAAGGAAACCCCCTCAACCCGAACTCACCGATTTCGATAATTTTTTTATATGTTGTAGTACATGAAAAAATAAGATACGTGATGATTTTTTTATGTGCCGAAAAACACTTTTAAGGGGTGAAAACTACCCCTAAAGTTCATGCTGAAAAATGACTTTTTTAATATATCTCGCAATCTAATCAATATTTTTCAATGAAACAAAATGGAAAATATTCTTTATAAAAAGTCTGA